>PVJO010000518.1:0-233554 GCA_004026905.1 Hystrix cristata | reverse complement strand
TATACCTGGCTCAAAATTTTTAAAAAGGGCGGGAGATGTAGCTCAGTGTGAAGGCCCTGGGTTCAGTCACCAGGCCTGCAAATAAGTGAGTGAACAAATACTGAGTCTTTTGTCTTTTGATCCTTGAGCATTGCATCACTGTCCTCACTTATTTAGGTCTTTATTTTCTCTCTGCATTGTTTTGTATTTTTTTAAACTTTTTTGTTAAATTTTTTCTAAGCAGTGATTTTTTTTTAGTTACTGTAAATGGAAATGTATTTTTCATTTTTATTTCTAATTTTTTGTTACCCATAACTAGAATATTATTGATTTTGGTATGTTGACCTACTATACTTTTAATCTCTTTATGTTCATGTATTAGTACTAGTGCCTATGTTGTGAATTCTCAAGATTCTTTGCATATGCAACCACCTTGTCTGGAAATAGAGTTTTTTATTTCCCCGTGCTTTGTCACACTGGCTAAGACTTCTAGTATTATAGTGAAAAAAAGTAATGAGAGCCAACAATCTTGCCTTTTCCAGCCCTAGGGAAAAATGCTAAATTTTGTACCATTGAATATTTTTCAAAAGTATATAGTATGATGTTGGTTGTAGGTTGCCTATTACTAGGATGAAGCCGTTTCTTTCTACTCCTAGTTTGTTTGGAGTATTTATTAAGAATGCATCTGAATTTTGTCTCAACATTTAATTACATCTATTTAGATTGATAATATTGTTTTTCTCCTGTATTCTGTTCATATGGTGAGTGACTGTATTTGTATATTGTGTGTAACAAATTGTCACAGTGCTTAGTGGTTTGAAGCAATGAGCATTTATTATCTAACATTTTTTGTGGATCAAGAGCCCAAATGGCCTGGCTAGTGTAGGTCTGGTTTAGGGCCTCCCGTGGTGTTTCAGTCAACATGGCAGCCAGGCTCTAGTTATCTGAAGGCTTGGCTGAGGCTAAAGAATCTGTTCACTCACGTGGCTATTGGCTGGAGGCCTCAGTCCCTCAGTTCTCTGCCATGTGAAAATCTCCCGAGGGGTGCTTGAGTGACTTCACAACAAGGCAGCTACCTTTCCCCAGAGCGAGACAAAGCAAGGAATCTACGGTGTCTTTATAACCTGCAGTACTACAGAGTCACCCACTGGGCTCTATTCAGTAGAAGAGAGTTGCTAAAGCCATCCCAGGCTCAAGGGGGTTACAAGGGAAGAATATTACATGCAGTACACACAGAGTGAGTGTATTTCAAAACTACCACAAATTTAATTTCATAAATTTAACTTTTCTGTGGGATAACCTGCACCTTATACTAAACATCAGATAAACTGAGAAACATTTGACAAAACAACTGGTTTTTAATCTTCAAAAGTCTCAAGATAAAAAAGTCAAGGAAAGACCCAAGAAACCGATCCAGATTGAGGAGACTAAAGAGTCAGAATAACTAAATGCAGCATATAGTTTTGAACTGGATGTTGCCCAGATTGTTAGTGGGACAGTTGACAAAACTCCAAATGGGTTTTAAGGAATAGTTGGTACTAATGTGTCAGTTTTACAATTTGATGATCTTATTCTGCTTATGTAGTAAAATAATCTTGCTTGTAGGAAACTTTACACTAACATTCAAAGGTAAAAGGGCAATTTAATATCAGATGGTTCAAAATAAATTATTTTTAACTTTTCTCAATTAGGTGATGAAAAAGTAAGTTCTTTGTGTTATACTTGTAAATTAGAGATTAATTCAGTTTGAACTGGGGATTGAACCCAGAGAGCACTGAGCTACATACCTAGTCCTTTTTATTTTGAGAGAGGGTCTTGCCCAGGATGGCCTTGAACTTGTAAATATCCTGCATCAGCCTCCCAGGTAGCCGGGTTTATGCCACTGCACCTGGCTGACAGTGTTTCAGATTTTTTTTTTTAATTTTCACTGTAAAGTACTTCCACCCCCCAACTCTACCCAAGTATCATTAAAAGACAACTGACTATTTGATGTAAAAAATTATAAATTGTGTTATTGATCCCATTGTCATGGACAGGTTCTACCAGGCCAGATTAACCACATTACTCTTCGTGTAAGAGTACTCCTTACTCTGGTCAGACTTTGATAACCACCATGGCCCACTATAGTTCTGCTCACCACTCACATCGTGGACAACTACCTGCTTAGCCTACCTAATGTGGACTTTTAGACTAAATAATTATTCAGAGCAGGAAAAAAAGAGGAAGGGCAAAAATAACTTTATTTTACATGCATTTTTTTTACATGCATTTACCATTTCCATTGCTGTTCACTCATATAAAACTGAGTTTCCATCTGATGTCAATTACCTGTAGTTTAAAGAACCTTTTAGCATTTTGTGTATTCAACTCCACTGGTTATAAAGTTCCTCAGTATGTGTTTATCTGATACTGTCTGCGTGACCTCCCTCTCTTGCTCATCCCCCAGACATGTCTCATATTTTACTTACATTTTAAAACTAATGTCACAATCCTTTATAAAGATACAGGTTATATAGATATACCTATGTCCTTTTTGTTGACTGCACTTAAATTTAACGGTATAGTTTATTCAAGATTATAAACTAATACTTAATCTGTTACTTGCACAGGAATAGCACAGGTATCAAAAAAATCATGACTAATTTTCAATACTGTTTCAAGTAGTCAGTACCCACACTGCTTCCAAAATTAACAGAATCAGGGCTGGGGATTTAGTTCAGTGGTAGAGCGCTTGCCTGGCAAGTGCAAGGCCCTGAGTTTGATCCCCAGCACTACCCTCCACACACAAAAAAAATTAACAGAATCTGTAACAGTATTCATTTTATCTGCTACTTTGAACAACTTCAGGCCGGGTGTGGTGGCACACACGTGTAATGCCAGCACTTGGGAGGCTGAGGAAGGAGGATCTCGACAGTTCAAGGCCAGCCTGGCTTCATACTGAGTTCAAGGCTAGTCTAAACTACATAGCAAGACCTTGTTTCAGAAGACAAAACAAAACTTCAACCGCAGCTTTTTGACTAAGGAAAGTGGTTAAAACATGCCATTTATGTTTTTCCTTCTTGAGAGCTTTACTTTTCAAAAATAAGGCTTTCCACTGCCATCTGATACTCTTTACCATCCTTCGTTTTTAAACCTGAACTCTGTTTCAAGCATCAAGTTTATGTTTAAATAACAGTGCCTTAACAAGAGGTAGAAAAATTGTGCTACATAAGAATATGCTTTAAAAAAAAAAAAAAGAATATACTAAATATATTCTTACAAACGTCCAGGTCATGTGTTCCAGCTCTACATCTTTACTTAATACGTATTTTGCAGTGTGATATTTAATCAAGACATTTATATGAATAGAAGATTATAGATTTAAAACAAGTTTGAGATCCACTGAAACTAATTGTTGTGGTACCTGGGAAGCTTCATATTTTATTTGGACATTTAAGTTTTTTTAGTTTTGGTGTATGTTTGCATTACATGAAATTTACATTTGTTTCAGGGCTTAATATACATATATAATTTTCTATTGTCTTTTCCTTTCCTCCCTCTGTTCCCTCCTTCCCTTTACCCCATCCCCCTTCTCTAAAAAGTCTGCATTTGTGTCATTTTTAAAATTTATTTATAATTGGGTTTCTCATATGAAACAATGTGATATTTAATTTTCTGTGTCTGACTTATTTCACTTAACATTATGGTCTCAGAATCTATCCATTTTCCTGCAAATGACTCGAATTCATCATTTTTTATGACTAAGTAAAATTCCATTGATACATACCACATTTTTTTATCCACTTGGATATCTTAACTCTTGAAGTACAACTTTAATACTTTATGAATTTTGCCATTTTGATAACACTAGTATGCTGCATATATACACTACCCCAACAGAGTTATTGTATTAATTCTTATCATAAATCTAAGTGGAGTAGCTCCTCAGTATTTAGGTCCACATTCTACTTTCAGATTATACATTCTGGTTTCATAATTGTCGTTGGCAATTCATTAATCATGTCTGCCCACCTACTAAGTGTCCCATCTCCATCATCTTCAAGCTAACCCTACCATCACTAACTCCTTTTTGTCTTTCTTCTAACAATCAAATTGCAAGGAACTCTAGGTCCTATGGAGACTTCCATCTTCTGCAGCCCAGTGCAACTGCCCATCCTCACTTGGGACAGATATCTTTGCTGGATGTAGATATTTGGGTGGGTTTTGTTTGTCTTTCAGCACTGTAAACATACTATTCTATTCCTGCTTGGCCTCCTTTGTTTTTGCTGAAGGGCCTGTCATTGTGTATAACATTTTATATATAATGTATCTTTTTTATTGTCTGTATTTTTTCTACCCCATTCTTTGTTCCACTTACGGGATTCATGCATATGTTAAACTGCTAAATGGGCCACTGAGGCTCTGGATTGGTTTTTCCCCAATCTCGTTATTTTTCCACTCTTCAGAATCATATAATTTCAATTAATTTGTCTTTAAGTTTAAGAGTTGATCCTTTCCTCTATTGTAACTCATATTCAGTTCAGCATATCTAGGGTTTTTTTAGATGCTGCCCTTAATTCTAGAATTTTCATTTGCCTCTTTTTTATATTTTACATGCTTACATTCCCCATTTTCCTGCTCGAAATGAGCTTATCTTTAGGTTCTGGTTATATTTAGAATAGTTACTTCTTTAACTACACAAATTTCATTTGGATCATCACAGGATCTGTTACTGTGTACTGTTTTTTCTCTTAACTTTGGGTCACATTTTCTTTACATATATAGGTTTTGTGAGTTTTTTTTTTTCTGTATATTAAACACTGCAGGACGTAGGTTCTCTTCTGCTGAAGAATGCTGTCCTGGTTTGGCAGAAAATTAAATTATGGGCTAAGCGTCTTGAACTTTGGAAGCTTGGTTTTACACTTTATGAGATGATTATGTTGCAGTGTTGCTGTTACTCTTACTGTAATCCTCCTTCCTGGGACATTGTCCCTGCTTCTGGGGTATGGTCTACTTAGATTTTATTCAGTGTGTTCAGTGAGTCCGTGCATTTTACAAAATTCGAATTCTGAACTCTTCTCCATTGCATTTGGCAGCAGCTGATGTCTCTGCTTAGCTTCTTTTCAGCCTTCCAGCTGTTGCTCAACTCCTTAGAGTCTCCCCAGCTGCATGCACAGTTTAGGAGTTTGCTCTGGATTTGAGAGGAATCTGTGTATAGATTTGCAGTTCCCTCCTCTATGTCTCCTTCCTTTTCAAGACATGCACTCTCCATTTCCAACTACATAGGGCAGTCCTGAATCACATCTTTCAGCCGGTGCTGATGATTTGTCTTTAGCATGATTTTTTTTTCTTTTTTTGCATCTTGGCCACATGCCCTTCTTTCCAAACATCTGATGCTGTCTTCCATCTTGGCCTTTGCATTTACTCTTTCCTTCTTTTGAAATGTTCTCTTCTTCGCTTTGGGGGGCCTATCTCACTTTTGAGAATTCATCTAAGAGGTTTTTCTACCATCCTGTCTCAGATTACTTTGAGTTGCTACCATACACTGTATTTTGTTATCTTCATAGTATGTGTTGCAATCTATAATCATTTATCTATTTACTTATTGTCTGTCTCCAGCACCCTAGCATGAGAGGAGCCTTATCTGAAATGATCACAGCTCTATCCGCAGTCCATAATAGGAGCACAACAAAAACAATGTTCCATAAGATAAAAACCTGTAGAATGATTGTATACAATTGTTGTCTCTATTTAACAGTCTCTTCTAATGTGACTTAGCTCTCTTCTCCCACTATTCCACTGCAGCCATTACTATAGAGTTTAATATCAGCCTGTCTCTAGGAGCATCTGATATTATTTTAATACAGTTCTGATTCTCCTTCTTTCTACTTCTTGGAGCAGTCTTCCTTCTTCTGATTATCAGCCTCAGTGTCCACCCCTAAAATGTTACAGCACTGAGGATTCCTTGTGCAGCTGTGTGCCTGCCTTAGTGATTTTATGCACTCTCACGTCCACAAGAGCCACCTTTCTCCAGTGACTCCAGGTGACTATTGTTTCAACACAGACACCCCCAGAACTCCACCCCTCTGCCACTGAACTCTGTTTTCCACCCTTCATCCTCAGAGAACTGGCTCTGCCTTGTCAATAAGGGAGAGGTCACAAGTCTGTCCTTCAGTGTAGGTACAATCACTTTGAGGAGTAACTTGGCAAAAATCTATCAGAATGTAACTAGCAGTAATGATAGTAACGTGTTTATTATAGTAAGTGTAATAACCAAGTTTTTTTTTTAATAAAGACCCTGTGTTTTCCAGTTCAAATATAAAAGTGACAAAGACTAACTCACATCCAAATCACCAAAATAAGCAAATTTCTTAAAACCCATTAGAAAGCTGAGTAAAACAAAGAAATCTAAATGAACTAAATTTCTGAAAGCAACAGGCCATGGCTGCTCTTGTCCTCTTCTGAAACAGGGATAGACTGTTCCAAGATGAGAGCACTCGGGCTCTCAGCCAGGGAGCCTTTGGGGCGAGTGGTATCAGAACAGCCTCTCCACAAGGGTACTGTCTCCACTGCATGCAGGGTGACCACAGCAGAGCCATAGGATCATGGGAGCGGGGGTGGGTAGCGGGGAGAGTTCCTCAAACCCTGACCCAGTTCACACATGCTCTACTCTAGTGTGTCCATCTGCTGATAAGCTTGTCTAGTAAGATGTCCACTTCAAATCAGATCAATAGAAACACAAAGGGAAGGAAGAACGAGATTTTTTTTAAAAATCAAGAGCTGTAGGATACTTTTGGTGTCACATACACATAATCAAATTCTAGAAACACTAGAGGAAGAGAATGGAAGAAACAATTCAAAAGGCAGAGTGCAAGAACTTTCCAAAACTGAGGAAGTGATCAGTGTACAAGTCCAAGAATATCTGCAAAATCCAACCACAGCCTGCTATGTTGCAGTCAAACTGCTGAAAACCAAAAATAAAGGGCTTATTTTAAAAGCAGTCAGAAGAGGTGTTTAAAAAAAAAAAAAAACAGGCTATATATAGGAAAACCGTGGTAAGAATTATCATTGACTTCTTAGCAGAAATAGTGGAGGCCAAAAACAAAACAATGACATGGCATCTTTAACATTATTAAAAGAAGAAAGTGAGAAAACCTGATAACCAAGAATTCTACATACAGCAAGAAATTTCTTCAAAAATGCAAAACATTCTCAGATAAGAGTTGAGAATTTGTGCCCAGCAGACCTGTATCAGAAGAAATACTAAAAAAAAAAAAAAAAAATTCTATAAAACACCTATTGACTTACAAAAGTAATTGTACTGCTGGTTTTACTTACATATGAAGAAGTTAAAAAGGCAATAAGAATACAGTAGGTGGGAAGGGAATACTTGGAAAGAGACTGTCACATTCTTTTGTTATCTATGAAACAGTATATTATTTGGATGTAAACTGACATTTAAAGTTGTGTGAATGTAATCCCTAGAGAAACCATTGAAAAACCAAAGAAGTATAGCTAAAAATGCAATAGAAAAGATTAAATAGATTACAAAAAATGTTACTTATCTGAAAGAAGGAGACCAGGAAAATAATCAGAATGGGAAACTTAAAGCCTTCCATAGAGCTGGGGTTTAGCACAGTGGTAGAACCCTTGCCTAGTATACCCAAGTCCCTGTATTCAATCCAGTGCTACTATACACATATCTATATAAAAATTACATATATAATTAAAGATTATTAAAAATTATATATACATAGGCTATGTTTTCTTTAATTTTTAGCATTTATATTTTTTATAGACTCAGTAGTTTCCCTGGGATAAGAACAAGAATGAACTGGAAATGTAATGGAACTTTCTGGGGTTATAGAAATATTGTTTATCTTACTTTAGGTGATGGTTACATGAGAATGTGAAATTTTAAAACTCATTAAAATAAAAATCTACACTCTGCATTTTATTATACATCAATTATACCTCAGTAAGATATACACATTCTGTAAAGTCCCATTGTGTTAATCATCCTTCTTTCACTATAAGAGAATGCCCAAAATAAGTAATTTAGAAAAACAAAAGGTTCATCTTGGCTAATAGTGTTGGAGGTTCCAGTCCCTGATTCCCCTGAACCTGTGGTGAGGCAACACAGCATATTGGGAACATATGGGGGAGCAAGACTTCTACTTCATGGCCCCAAACAAAGAAAATGAAAAACGAAGCAGACAGGGTCAGGGTCCCACAATCCCTTTGAGGCACACCCGCAGTGACCCAGGTGCCTCCCATCACCCGCCCTCCCAGACTGTTAGTGCCTCCAGTAGTGCCACCTAGGGGACCAAGCATTTAACACGTGGGCCTTTGGAAGACATCCATGAAGCTCTTCCTTGTTTTCAGAGATGAGAACTAAGGTAAAAGAGTTAACTGACTTCCCTAGTGGTTGGTACCCAATTGGTGGCAAAACCAGTAAAGTTAGATAGTCTGGCTTAGAGCTCTGCATTCTAACCCAGTGTGCTAGTTAAAACATCTGTAGCACCTATAAATTCCAAACTGCAGGTTCATATTTGTGCAAGGCTGATACTGGCAACATCATTGATTAGTAAGGGTCTGATTGTATAAAGTACAGTACAGTCACTCAGTGTAATACAATAAAGGGAAAAAACAACTTGAGAAAATTTTATATGTTTATATCCATTGACATCTTAGGTGTAGTCTAGGGTGGAAAGAAAAAGTTAAAACTGTTACCTTCTGTGTTAAAAATAAAGAGAATACAGGGAAAACTACATGTGATTATAAAACCTTCAGTATTAAACTGGTGAGATCAAGTTTCCAAGGGCAGGAGCTGGCTAGCTGGAGGGGTAGGAGGGAGACATTTCATTATATACCCATCTTGTGCATTTGGGATATTGAATCATATGAGTGTACTCCCTCTTTCAGAAATGTCGCCAGAGCTGGTTCCTTCCAGAGGCTGTCAAAGGAGAGTTTGTTTCCTTACCTTTTTCAGCTTGCCTCAGTTTGTGGCACTTCATTTTAATGGCCCATCCCTTTTTTTTTTTTCTTTTTGCCCATCACTTCTATCTCCACTTTCATCTTCAAATCATCTCCTTTGACTCCAACTCCTTCTGGTTCCTTTTGTAAAGACCCTTGTGTTTACATCCATCTCAACTAAGTAATCCAGGATCCTCTTTATCATTCCATTCTTCACTTTGTCACATCTGACAAGTGCTTTTTGCCATGTGAGATTACCTATTGACAGGTTCTTGGGTTGAGTTGTGGGCTTGGAGGGGGAGGCTTTGTTCAGCCTCCCACAATTGACATCACTACTCTTCTTCCTACTCACATTTGGTTTTACCTCTCTGCTCCTACACTCTGTTCTTTCCTCACTGTCTTACAGCATATTTGCCCCGTAATTATCTGTTCACCTGACCAGTCCCCACAGTGTGGGCCTCTCAGGTACAGTGGTTCTTGTTCATCTTACCTGCCTACTCTTCCTGCCACACAGTAGAAGGGTGGCTGTTTGGGTGAGCGAACAGAGCTCTGGTTCAAGATGGCCATGTGGTACTGTTTCTCAGAGCACAGGCTGGGGCACCTGCTGCCTGGCCTTGGTTCCTGGCTGCTCCACTCACTGCCTGTCTCCTCAATGTCTTATCTGTCCAATGGTGGTGCAGATTCAAACCCAAGCCAGGGGTTCGCAGTAAGATTAAATGGAGTCACACACCTCTGATGGTAGGAGAAAAGCACTCAGGAACAATGAACTCCTAGTCAAGGCAGCTAGTTTTTTCATTGTTGTTTATCACATGAAGGGATTGTATTTGTAAGTTATTCTTAACTGAGGAAAGGAGAGGCTGAACTCTCTGTTATATACTTATCTTTGTGTTTAAGTGAATATTTTCCTTGACTTTAGATATTTTCCGAAGAGTTTTTGAACATGCAACCAAGGGTAGAATGTAATTAATGATTTGCTTGGGCCTACTGTGAACATGTAGGTTTCAGTGGGTAGTGAATGCTGGGAAGAAAGCACCAGGCAGAGTGGCAAAATATTCATTAGACCTGACTAGTCTAATGAGAAAGTTAGAGTGGGGCTAGGGACTTAGCTCAGTGGTTAGAGTGCTTGCCTTGCAAGCACAAGGCCTTGAGTTTGATCCCCAGCACCAAAGGAAAAAAAAAGACTTAAAGTTCCGGTACATGTGACTGTGGAGTGCACTGTAGTAACCAGTTTGTGGATGCTCACAAGCCACTCTAAGACAGATATGCCCTTGTATAAAGCTAACCATCCCTGAGCACCTGTCAAGTTCCCTGCACCTTTCGAAAACTTCCTGAAGGCCCTTGGTATCTCTGTTGGAGGAACTACTCAATTTCTCATGTCTTGCATTTTTCGTTTGCTTTTGTTTGTTTTTTCTCCTTTTTGTGGTTCTAGGGATTGAACCCAGGGTCTTCACACTGAGCTACATCCCCAACTCTTTTTTTATTTTTTTGTGACAGGGTATTGCTATGTTGGTAAGTTCCCCAGGCTGGGCTGGAACTTGTGATCCTTCTGCCTCAACCTCCCAGTGTTATAGCCTCCCTGATATTACAGGCATGCACCACCACACCAGGTTATATCTGATTTTGGTTTTGTTTGGGTTTTTTTGTTTGTTTATTTGTTTTTGAGATAGGGTCTTACTGGCCTTAAACTCTTTTTATGTTTTAATCTTGCTGTTTGGTGGTCTTTCTATTCAGTATGTATAAGCTAGACACCCAGATGTTGTTTGAGATTTAAAGTGTTTGCTGTTGTTGTTGTTACTCTTGTTTCTTTTTTGATACCAGGACCCAGAGCCTCAGGCTTGCTGGGCAGGCAAGATTTACAATGTTTATAAGTTCTGATCTTTTGTTAATTTTTCAGTGTATTAAATTGTTCATCTTCCAGAGACCCTATTTACCATTTTGAGGATGGCAGTATCCCGTGTGCCATTCTAAGAAAAAGACTCAGAAGTAGAGAGGTTCTCAAATGTGATGTCACAGCACATCTGTCTTCTAAGAGAGCTAACCAAGTAACTGCAGTTAAAGTAAAGAAATTTTTTAAATACCTTGTAGTGTGTATTTTCATTACAAACACGTACTCTGGCCAAAGATCATGACTGTTTGGTGTTCATGGACATCATATTTTTGGAATGTCGTGAAAAATGGAGAAGTATTTGAAAGGCATTTAAGCTTTAGGAAATAATGCTGGTAGGGATTTTAGATTAAGGAGGTAATAAGATCTGCCTAGGCAGACTGAAGAGAGACGGTTTAGTAGTGAAAAATAAGGCTATCAGACAAGTAAATGGCAGGCTGGAAAATAAAAATGTATCATTTGAATGGCAGGGAGCCATTGCTGTTTTTCAAAAAGCAGGATATTGAAGTTATCATACCCTCTGCATCATTTAACTTGACCATTAAAGGAGTCTGAGTGACAGTAGAAGGGAAAAATTGTTGTAATCCTGCCCAAAGATTAGGGTCCAATTTATGAATTTATTTCAGAGGTTGAGGTTCAAGTGTAGATTAAATATAAAATGAAGAACCAGACAGCTCTTCTGCAAAATTGGATGCAAGTAACAAAGGACAAAAAATAGTCCCAGACTAGTTTATGTTCTGTAGAAGGAAACATAATGTTCTATGACAGAACTTGGAATTTGGGATGATCGTGAGGTAGGATGGAAGTAAGCCCTATGTTCACGATGTTAAGTGTGATGAAGCAGCTGCATTGCATAGTTAAACTGAAGTCAATCAGATTTGGAAGAGTGCCGACCTCAACAGGTAAGATTGGCACTATGTCAAGCAATGCACCATTGAGTCAGTCGGGAGTCCTCTGCTCTAGGCCCAGCCCAGAGCTCAGCATGGATCACTTAAGAGGTGTAACACCGAACACCCCTTCCCACGTCTGACTCTGAGTCCAGATGTCACTACTACATACAAGAACCAAATCCAAATGCCAAGGGGAAAGATTTCAGTCTCTTAAAAATGAAGAGAGATCCCTGCTGCTTTGAAGACACATCGTGGTACCCAGAGGAAGAGAGGCAAGAGATGTGATTAGCCACCTGAGCTCAGACTCAAAGATGGGAAGCAGCTCGTGATTCACTGCATGCACGACCAGCAGAGACACCCCTTAAAATACAATGACTTCTTAAAATTCCAGAGGTCTGAGGAGTGCAGGGACACAGTGGCTAGATTTTACTTGTGGCCTGTTGGCTAGGATAAAGTTTGGATCTGCTAGTAAGCAGGAGAAGGCAGGCAGGATCCTGGGCATAGTCTGCCCTGCCCTACTTGAACCACTTCCCTCATGCTGTAGACACCACACCCCAGGATATAGTTAAAGAGCCAAAGTCTCTAGTCTTGACTCTTCACCTTCACTTGATTGGTGGTGCTCACTTTATGCTTCAGGAGTTGCTGGAGTAAGTAGTTTATGGCCACCACAGTAAATGTAGATTAGAGTTCTAGGATCGCAAGGAAAGAGATGAGGAAAATAACCCTATTACAGAGGGAGAGCTACAGCAGATTTCCTGTAGGAAGCTTAGAGTTCTTGTGGGTGAGTCAGACATTGAACAGGTAAAGCTGTGTTGTTTTGTTTCGTTTTTTAATGAACTGATCAGCCATTGTCGTAGGTGAAGACTTCATGGAATAATGTGTTAGGAAATGGAGTCAGTGGGAAGCTGCCTGATTTGGGTGAGTGTGCCAGGCTTCTGTGATCATTGACATCTGAGCTGAGATCCAGAGAGTGAGGAGCATCTAGCCAGAGAAGGCCTGTGGGGAAGCATTCAGTGGGAGGCGAAAGTGGAGCCTCTCTGAAGAGGTTCAGGGTGGGAGCAGGAAAACAATCTGATGACTATGGCAGCCCAAGCCAGGTGTGCCAGGATTGTGAACCAGAGTGAAAGTGACGCATGAGCAGAGGATAAGACATCTCTGACTCAGCCAAAGTGAGGAAAGTGGAAATCGTGCTGGCGTGTGTGGAAACTCATCCCTTCTCGAGTTGGGAGTGTCAACTGGGAAATTTTTTGGCAGCCAAAGACTCCAGTTTGTTTTTCCAAAGAAGGTTGGAACAAGCTGGTGCCCTGAGGAAGAGAGCAGCAGGAAGTACAGAGGCCTGAGAGTGCGGCATAATTTCCACATGGAATGGGAGAAGGCTGGGGAGGCCGCCCAGCCGACACACGGCAGAATCTTCGTGCTCGTGCACCAGCGTCACAGTTTTCCTCCAGCAAGACAGACACTATGCCACGGGTAAAGGAAGTATGGAGAGGCCACTGGGGCTTTTCCACCTGGCTGAGACAAGGCAGACGAGAGTGCCGTAGAACCAGTAGCGTGGGCAAGTGATACCAGTGACAAAAGACAGGAAGTCGACCGAGATAGAGACCCGAGAAGAGAGGTTTGGACACAAGAGAGTGAACAGAAAGGAGTCACCTTGAGTAGCAAGGGGTACGCTGGAAGGGTGGTCCAGAATCCAACATGAGTTAATCCTTCTGGTCATTTTCATTACAGTTTTGTCTGTCTCATAACTCAATGAGAAAAGTCTGTTTTTATTAGAGGGAAATGTTTGGCAAGTAGGTTAGACTCTAGTGACTCCTAACTCTGTAATGAAACATCTTTTAATTATTGTGTCTACCTTTGTCAGTTTTTGGTCTGCTTGAAGCATACTTCTGTGGTCCTTGGAGCAAGGAGGATAGATGTGTTGAATGCATCAGTTCTGTGAAAGGGCTTCTGTTGGTGCCTGTTGCCACCCTTCAGTATAACTCCACAGCCATAATTGATGGAGAGTTGAGTTGCAAGATTTTAGCACTAATTGCAAAGTCCAAACTTTCCTGGAGCTGCCTTTAATAATAATCGTACTTTGTGTAGATACGGGGCTTTGCGATTTACGAAGCACTTTCACATACATCATCTTCATTTAATCTTCATAATAAACAATGCTTTTTGAATGCTTATATTTTTCCTATGTGAGAAAACATTTGCACAACCTGATTGAATCATGGGGAGTCACCAAAAGTTTCTTGATACAGTAAACATTTATTGAATACAATATGCTCTCTGCACAAGTCACTTCACCGAGGACACCAAGGCATACATTTTTAGGAAATAAATATCTATTAAGCACCTACCAAGTAAACATGATCTTGCCTTCTGATTTACTTTCCTTTCCTCATCACAGTCACTATTTTGAAAACTAGTTGCTGGACCATAAGTTTATATAAAAATTGCCATGAATTCCTTATATCAGAGTTAAAATTTTTAAAACTTAAGAATTCTTGAGAATTCTGACACTCTTCTAAGCTTGGTGATTCTTCCAGGAGTCATTCTAGTAAGCTTGCACTTTGTGGAAGATTATCTGTGACTTGACTTGAATCAACAGAAGGTAGTGTGAGAGCCAGGTACGGTAACAGGGTAGCCCTCTTAAAGCTGTATTTAGAAACACCAGAGTATCCACCAGACATCTGCTCTGGGCCACTGTAACTCCACAGAAAATACACGGGCTTTGAGATCTTACTGAAGATCCTGCAAAAAGTAGGGGATCCCAAAAGTAATAGGAACCCCTGCCTTCAGTGAGCTGTGACCTGCAAATCGTGGTTTCTTCCTCCATCAAGGGCTGGATGAGACCCTGAAGGGTGGGGGGGTGAACCTCAGCTGAGAAACCTGTTTTAAGCCAGGTGTGGTGGTACATGCGTATAATCCCAACATTCTGAAAGTCTGAGGCCGGCAGATCATGAATTTGAGCCCATCCTGGACAGTTTAATGAAACCTGTCCCAAAATTAATATTAAAGAAGAGGTTCAGGTGTAGCTTTTGTGAAGGCCCTGGAATCCATCCCCAGTACCACCAATAAAAGGAGGGTGGGGGAAGAAAAGAGCAAGGGAGGGGAGAGGGGACACAACTTGTTTTGTTGATGAAACTACATGGGGTTACCAGGTGCTGAGGATGCATCTGGTCACTTGGTGCGGCTGTTTCTTCTCCAGCTATCTTCTTGCTCGTGCTTAGGCATCTAAACTTTATAAACTTCAGTGATACACTAGTTCTTACTCAGCAATTTATGTGGACATGTGATTGGGGAAGGAGAAAACCAAATGGCCTTTTTTTTTAAACTAGCACACACACTTCCTGGACACACTGATTTTTAGAAAGTTTTCTCATACTATCTTTTAAAATAATAACTCTATATGTTTTATTAAAGGGAAGGCTAATGTTTGAATTACCGAACTATCTCTTAGTTCTTTAGATATGGAGCTTAAGCAGTCAAAAGCCCAAGAACTCATCCTTCTTTTTGTTGGGCAGATCCGCCTAACACTTTTTTATTTTGACAGAGAATATACAGCTAGCATCTGAACATCCTATACATACTCCAGAAAGGAATGTGATTAGGATATGGTGTGGAGCTGGGAGTTGAAGCATTAAGTCTTAAGTGATGTTTCCAACTGGGGCTGGAAACCTGCTTTAAATAATTGTATTCTGATCATTTAGGTCTCTCTTTATAGGGCATCTTTTATGACCAAGACTGTCCAGTACCAAAATGAGCTACATAAATTCCTAATCTGGGATACAGCTGGACAAGAACGAGTAAGTCTCTCTTTAATTTACTATGTGTTTTTCTGAGGCCTACACCAAATTAAAGTTCCAACTAAACTGTCAATGTCTCTGTCATTTCATGTTTCTCACTCTTCCTGTATGTGCCAGAGACACATTTATTTCCATTTGCGTAGGCCAGGCTTTTTCTTTTCAATTAGAGCCACAAAGTCCACTGATGGAGAAAGTGATAATGGACACAGAGGGCATTTTTTATTCCTTATAGTGCCTTAAAGTAAGCACTGACTAACAGGCCTGATAAAATCCCACTCGAGCATTGTGTGTAATTTGGGGCTTCATCCTCTAGTAAAGATGTAAAAGAATTAGTGGTAGAAAAGGAGAGTTAAGCACAACTCATTTGTGGTTGCCTTTTAAAAACTAAAGAGGGAACTTTACAGCATGTAAAGTTTGAGATTTAAGTGAAACATGCATTAACACAGTGCCTTGGGCCGGGCGTGGCGAAGCACGCCTGTAATCCCGCACTTGGGAGGCAGAGGCAGGTGGATTGCTGCAAGTTTGAGGCCAACCTGGGCAACCTAGTGAGCCCAAGTCCAGCCTGAACTACATAGTGAGACCCTGTCTCAAAAGAACAAAAAACAAGACAGACAAACAAACAAACAAACACAGTGCCTTGCAATAGATAAATGCCTGATGGTAAAATTGACCACAATGGTTATCTGCCTGAGGAAGAGCCTAATCCACAGTGGGGCTGGCTACAGCAGCATGGAGCCAGATGGGATTTCGTTAAGCCATCCAAATCAGAAGGGGTTGGGAAAGGAACAGATGCACGCCTCGTGCCTCGTCACGCCAGCCACTGAGTCTGATTTCAGTGCCGAGGTCCCTGTGGTGGCCACCCCATTATTCAGCTGCCACTTAATTTTGTTTTCAAATAGTACTATCAAACCAGAGCATCTGATGGATGTGCATTGCTGTCTTAAGCTCTTAAAAATATACCAGAAGTAATCAGGAACAATAGTCTGTCATCACGGTCTTATCTAAGACAGTGTAGATACTGTGTGTGGTATAAAATCTGACAAGAATCATCACAGACAAATGGAGGAAAACAAAACAAACCATTACTGTTGTCCTAGATGTAGACACTCTATACAGATTGAATGTCTTAAATTTGCTTCGTTTGATTTCTTCTGTTTTTAATGCTGAATATCATGCTCCCATCCAATTATTCATCTGAGATACATCTGCGTATGGTCCTCTGAACTCTGCTCCTTCTATGCTGGTGTTGTATATCTAGAATGGGCCGTTTAGGCCTGCTGGACCTTTTGCTAACCATCACTTTTCAGTCTTATAGACGTGTTAGTTACCAGAGTCATCCTGCATATAGCCTTATACACAGCCTTGCGATCTGTCCTATTAACTACAAGCTGATGGGGCTCTTCTACTAATAATGTATGTGCACGTCCATTAAATCCCAAATTTCAGTTACCCTTTATAGATATTTGGTGCTACAGCAAAGCCCTCATCATAAAGAATCATACTGCAATATAGATCCCATTGTGCTTTCATCAGAGTCTGTCCTAGGGTACACAGTGATGTATAACATCCCTTTTCCTGGAACGTGATCAAAGAAATAACTCAAGGGTGTATACTGCTCCCTTTCTGCTAGTATGATTACAGGCGTCTGTGAAGTTCTGTAATGTGGTAGCTAGTTTGGCTGCCTCTTGTTTGCCTACTTGTAATTGATGTGAGATGTGAATCTGCCCCCTCACCACTTAAAGCATTATTATGCAGCCCAGTACTGGACAGAAGATGCTCTTCGGGCCCGGCCGGGGGCAGGAGCCCTGCATTGGGGAGGCAGACAGGAGGCTCTGGCCAGTGTTGCTAGGAAAAGAGCCCATGTCCAAGGTTGCCAAGATTGCAGGGCATAAGAAAAGTTAAACATCTGACAGCTATCACAGATTGTTTGAAATACAGGGACTATCATGCAAGATGTGTCTGTGAGCCCATACTGGGTCAAGGACTGCCCATTTTTCCTGGGCAAGGTTTCAAGGCCCTGAATGTGCCAACTGCAACCAAACTCTTTTTTTCAGCTCTTCCCATCGTTCTGTCTTCTAGTATAAACCTTCTTGTAGATCTCTAGCATGCTGCACAAGTCTTACATGCTCTCTTCCAGCTTTCACCTGGGAAATTCTGTTCAGTTTTCAGAGCCCACTTCTGATATCACTTGCAGGGAACTTCTCCTAACCATCTGTGTTGTTCAGATGAGTAACCACATTGCCATGTGGTCTTGACATCTGCGTTGTCTGATTTACAGTGGTACCTCAGTTCATGAATACTTTTGTTTGCAAACTCTGCATCAGGTGACCAACACAACCAAGCCGTCTTTTCTACATGAACATTACTGTCTTTTCTGGAATTTGTAGAAGAAATTAAGTTCGCGAACCGAGTTACCACTGTGTCTGAGATACCTTGAGTTTTCCTGTAGCCTTTTAACTGCTCTCTGCCTTCCCTGTAGCCAGCCCTGACCCGTGTCATTTCTCACAGGACCCGGAGTCCTTTGGAAACATAGATCAGACCCTGCTATCTTGTCACTAATACCCTTCAATGATCGACCACTGCTCTTTTTCTCTGGCCACACTCTGAGGAGGCCAACAGAGCCCACATGCCCTCTGTACTTCTCTTCTGAGGGCCCTCCTGACCCACCTTCTCTCTCTCTCTCCACTGTATCCCAGGCCACTGTCCCCTTCGCAGGTCCTCAACAGCCCTTGCCATCAGGCCTTCACGTGCGTTGCCATCAGGCCTTCAAGTCCCTCTCACTGGAACTTTCTTCCATTCATAGGCTCCTTACTAGCTTTTGGTCTCAGATTAAATGTTGCATTCTCAGAGTCTTCCTCAGCTTCCCTGTGCCTAAGCTAGAGCCCTTAGTTCATTCTCTGTCATTGTTCATATTCAGTTTCCTCAAGACACTCATTACAAGCTGTAATTAGCTGTCCATCTACTTACCTTTATCGACCATCTCTCCTACTAGACTGTAAACTTCAAGAGTTAGGACCACAGTGTCTTATTCACTACTATACTCCCAGCCCAAGCACAGTGCCTGACGTAAAGTCCGCGTTCAGATACTGATTGGACGAATCAGGAAATGAATTCTCTGTATCTTGAACAGTCTTTGATTGCCCTCGTTCATGTGATTGTCACATGTTTCCTGACTTACCTGCCTTCCATTAGACTGTCTTCATGTCTCTCCTCTTAGCCACTGGCACATGATGTTGATGCCAGCAGATTCATGTCACTGATTGTATCCTACTTAGGCACAGGTAAGGACAGACCCTCTACCTACTTTGATCGTGTGAGTAGAGCATGCTTCAAACTATAATTTTCTGGTGTTTTCATGTCTATTGTTTAATTCTCTGTAGTTATGAGATTCATAATGGAACCAAAAAAGTGTTATAAAATGGGAACCCTTTTTGATGACACTGGCCATTCAGACATCCTCCCCACATGACCTTAGTATCTATTGCAATCTTTTTTTGGGGGGGGCGGTGCTGGGGGCCAAACTCAGGGCCTTGTGCTTGCTAGGCAAGCGCTCTACCACTGAGGTAAATTCCCAACCCCACAATCCGTCTTTTGACAGATTGGTTGTCTTTCTCATGGTCAAGTTAACAATTGGTTGCAAAGTGATTTTATTAAATTGATAAAAGTAATTTTAGAGAATTTTTTAAGTACTATATGAAGCCCTTGACCATAAGTATCTGGTTAAATAAAGAGAAATACTGATCAGAATATTGATATAGGTGCTTCAGAAGATAATAGCTTATATATCAAAGGGTAAAGAAGAGCCATGGGAAAATTGACAGCACCCTCAAATATTTTTGTAGAGATTGCCACTTTTATGGTAGAACCATGAGAGTCAAATATGAAATAAAGAATATCATACTGTGCTATTATATCGTTTAATCAGAAGGATCATAGTCAAGTTATCAGTTAACTTCGATTCAATGTTCCTGCAAAGAATTAGCTCACAAAACCAAGTTCAGCAACCTTGTAAGTATAACAAAAATGTATATAGTATATCATAGTCAAATAGCTGAAAACCGAAGATAAAAAGAAAATCTTAAGCAGCCAGAGATAAAAGATGTATTATATACAGGAAAACAATGTGGATGATGGCGAACTATAGTGTAGTATATTTAATGTACTGAAAGCAGGAGGAGAAGAATCCTGCCAGTCTGCCAAAGATATCTTTCAAATATGATGTCAAAATAAAAAAAAAAAACAAGAGAGAATTCAGCAGTAGCAGTCCCAGAAAATGTTTCAGAATAAAGGGAAATGATACCAGATCGTAATTCTGGTCCAGATCCATAAGGATAAGTCATAAGAACTAGAAATGGAAATAGGAAAAGCTATCATTTTTTTCTTCTCAATTTTAAAAGACAACTGATTATTTAGTTCAAAAAGTACAACATTGGGTTGTACAGCTTATAGTGTGTATAGAGTTAAAATATTTGACAGAAGTAGCACAAAGAATGTGGGAGTAAAAGGAATTAGACTCTTGCCAGGTTTGGTGGTACACTCCTGTAATCAGGAAGCTGAGTCAGGAGAATCACTGCACGTTCAAGGCCAGCCTGAACTACCATAAGGAGACTTAGTCTCAAAACAAGAAACGAAAAAAAAAAAAAAAAAGGAATTACACTCTTGCAAGGTTCTAATACTTTATATGAAGTGGTATGTTTTCAACTCTAAATAGACTGTAGAAAAAATGTATATTGTACCTAATAAGAACAACCACTTAAAAGGTAAGACTCTAGCTAAGAAGCCAATCGAAAATCAACATATTAAGTTTGAATACTAAAGTATAATCAATGCAAAAGAGAGGAGGAAAAGAAGAACAGAGGAATTTAAAAGGAAATGGAACAAATATAAAACATAAAATGGTAGACCTAAATCCAAGTACATCAGTAAGTACATTCAATGTAAAGGAACTAAACATTCTACATAAAACCAAAGGTTATCTGATTGTACCAAAAAAGCAGGATGCAGGAGCTTGGAGATTTAGCACAGTAGTTAGAGTGCTTGCCTGGCAAGCACAAGACCCTGAGTTCAATCTCTGGCACCAAAAAAAACCAAACAAAAAAGCAGGATGCTGGTTAAAGAAGATTACGTTATATATAAAAAGAAAGATAGGACCTGGGCACAGTGGCCAACACCTGTAATCCTAGCTACTCAGGAGGCTGAGCAGGAAGGTCACAAAGGTCTAACACAGCCTGGGCAACGTAGCACCTGAGACCCTGTCTCAGAATCAGAAGGGCTGAGGATATAGCACAGTGTGAAGACCCTGGGTTCAATCTCCAGTACCACCAATTTAAAAAAAGACTGACAGTAAGTAGATAGAAAAAGATACGCCGTGCAAATCATAAGCAAAATGAAACCATTGTGGTTGTATTCGTATCTATAAACAGACTTGAAAACGAGGGTTGTTGTTAAGGTTAAAGAAGACCATGATGAGAAGGGTAGTAGGAAATTTTCTGTGTTGATAAAAATGTTTTCTTGGGGGATAGTGCTTATATAAATATATAGATTTGTCAGTTTATCAGATTATACAGTTAAGATCTTTGCTTTTCTCCCTGTGAATTTTACCTACAAGTTTAAACAAAAGAAAAAGAACCCTATAAAACACATTGCCGTCATAAGTACATCAAAAATGAAAGTTAATGCCGTAAGCTTGTTCCACCCATATGCTTCTATCTCATTTTCTTATGTAGACTCCAATCTAACATCTTAAATCTTTTTCACCTCATAATGTAGTTTCCTTTTCTATAATACTTTCCTAACAGCTTTTATTTTTGTTTTCTTCTAAAACTTAATATATTTTATTGGAAGTTAGCAGACTTTCACCCCAGAGGCTGATATTTTTCTCACAAACACTAATGAAAGTTTCTGTTTGTGGACATCTGGGTTCGGCATTTAATTTGACTTCCTCTCATATTTATACAGTTCTTATTCATTTATTTACGGGTACTTGATTACCTATGTTGCACCAGGTGCTAGGTCCTGAAATAGTGTGCTACACAGACAGGCTGCCTTCCCTCACAGTTTGTAGTCATAGTTTTACTTATCTTTTGGGAAATTAAAATGAAAGTTTAAAAGCCAAAAGGTTAAACTCATTATTAATGAAGTGACAGAGTCCACAGTTCTATACGTGAATTCTGTATGTGTACCAAATGCTTCCCTGTGAGGACAGTTTTGTGTTAAGAGGTTAGCCTCCAGAAACAGAGCCAGTTGTGATATAGTTACATGTCGTCATACATAAGGGCCAGGCTTCAAAGTCAGTGTGTAAAGTGAAGGTCAAGTATAGGTAAAATTCTTGTCTTTAAACATTGGCATCGCATTTGGTGGATGATTCCCAAACCAGGACCTGTGCCCAGGAACCAAGTATAATAGAGAAAGAGCTTCACATTTTCCATCTCAGGCTAATCAAAAGAATAGCCCACCAAATCACTCTTCCTATTAAAATGATTATTCATCTCTCTCTCTCTCTCTCTCTCTCTCTCTCTCTCTCTCTCTCTCTCTCTCCCCCTCCCTCCCTCTCCTTCTCATCTCTCTGTTGGGTGCAGTGGAGTGAGGAGGAGGAAGAGGGATAGGAAGAAGCTGAACACACAGCATTAAATGCATAGAAGTGAAATGAGACACATGCCTAGTGTTTGAGAATTGCCAGGGCATGGAGGTAGCAGAAAAGCAAGTTGCAACCTCATTCAAGTAGTGATTTTAAATGTGTCCTTATGTCTAAGACAATCAGCGTCTAGATTACACAGTGATGTCTATGACACCCCAGCACAGCCACTGTTCTGGGGAACTGTTTACAGCATTGTTTTTATCTCTCCGATAGTTTGGGAAGCCAAGGTTTAAAGGACTGTTGAACAAATGAATTTGGGAATTACAGCATTGAGTTCAATTAAAAAGGCTTTTTAGCTGAAACAGTTGTTTACAGCACCATATTTAATTCCTATAAAAGTGTGTTCTAAACTATCTTCTGAGAGACATTTCAGTGTTACATTAAAAGTTTTTGCCTTTGGTAATTACTGGTTCATTTGCTTTAAAGCATTATGTCATCCTCTTTGGCTTAAGAGAAAGATTACCTTTTGTGCAGGGATAATGGGCTTAAATATTTAAACAACAAAAATAGTATTTAACTAGTTTTCCCAATTTTGTTGTTTATTTTCCCTTCTCTGCAGTTTCGTGCCTTAGCACCAATGTACTACCGAGGATCAGCTGCAGCTATAATCGTTTATGATATCACAAAAGAAGTAAGACAATATTCAGTTTTCCTTACACTGCTAAACTCTTGAGTTGCTTAGATCTCCAGTTATTCCATTTCTGTATTGCAGGAGACATTTTCAACTTTAAAGAACTGGGTGAAGGAGCTTCGACAGCATGGCCCACCTAATATTGTAGTTGCCATTGCAGGAAATAAATGTGATCTTATCGATGTCAGGTGAGTTATTAGAACAAGCGATTACAATGCTGATGATGTGTTCCTTTTCTTAATGAGCAATATCCAGTGTAAGAATCGTGCTTTTATTTTATCTCTGACACTGAAAAATTTCTTTTTGTTATGTGGTTGGAGTCCTGAAGTTTCAAACTAAAATAAGGTTTCAGGCATTTGGAGCTAATTATATTATATATACAGACAGGTATGTAATTGACTTAAACACTGGTCGTGTTGCACTTGACATTATCTGAGATCAGTGCAGCCCTAAGACTCCTATGATGCAGAGGACTTGACTATGGAAAGCACATTTATTGGCAGTTGCTCTGCACCACTTCCATGATTCTCAAAGCAAGCACTTTTTATTTTATTTTGGGAAGGGGAGTACAGCAAACTTTGCCATTTCCTGATCATTCCATTAACTGCATTATTAGTGGTACTGAGTTTTGTTTAAACACAGAAGTAGTATAATTGGGAGGACCATGTGTCAGGGCTCATTCAGCAACCTTTTCGGGTATCGTTTGTCATCATAAATCTGATTAATTATCGGGTAACTGGGGATAATGTTAAGATCTTCATGGGTAGAATTTCTGATTTGCAGTTGTTGCCTTCCAGAGAAGTCATGGAGAGAGATGCCAAGGACTATGCTGACTCCATTCATGCGATTTTTGTAGAGACCAGTGCAAAAAATGCGATAAACATAAATGAACTCTTTATAGAAATTAGTAAGTATCTCTGTGTCTTATGGGTTTCCTCTGTGCAGAGCAACTTCCAACAGAGTTCTCTTCTTGGTGAGATGCCTACCTTAGATTGAATAGTCTAGTCTCTAGTACTCTCCTCAGTGAGATGAGATTTGAGAATATAAGTGTGGCTTGCTTTCCAGTCAGGGCATAATTGCTGGGGAGCTGCTGCCTGATGACTGTATCCCTTCTAGAAAGAATGTCACTACTGAATAAATAATGCACAGGGCATCGAGGTCATGGAAGCTGTCGTGTCGCTAGCTCTCTCTGTATTTAAATGTATTTTAATTAGTCATCCAGGGTCATCAAAAATGAACAGAATAAAGGGAAATGAAATGCAGGTGTGATTGCAATGTAAGAAAACCCTGAAAAATTGGTAGTAGGCAAGGAAAGGTAAGTCCTATCTTTCCCACCTTCCCCTTCCCTTTCCAGAGTGTTACTATGACGACACTAGATGGGAGAGAGGCTGCTGCATGCCTCTGGGATCCTCTACAGATTGTATCTATACAGATTGTTTATTCATTTCATTCAAATTCATCAAAATATTTATTGGGAACTATACCAGGCTCAGGGGAGACAGCATGAACAAGATAGACAAAGCCCTTGCGCTCCTGGAGTGCGTATTCTGCTGAGGGAGGCAGACGGTAAACACCAGATAAATAGGATCATTTGAGATAATGAGATATGAAGAAAATCATTTAGGATGAAGTGAGCGTGCTCGCAGGTGGTCAGGGAAGGCCTCTCTGAGGAGGTGGTATCAGAGGTGAAGTCTGACAACTAGGATTCACAGTTAACCAAACGTGGCAGACTTGTAGATGAAGGGAGGCACCTGGCACTCAAGAACAGTGGACTTACCCATTAAGACAGCTAAGGCAAAGAAGGCTCTTGGCCGTCTGGAAGATGAACAGCCATGAATCCCAGTGCCCACCAGTGCCAGGCAGGTCCTCTGAGTGGAGTAGACCCAAGAGGAACCGTGGAGCTGAGGCCCACCTGCAGCATTTGCAGCCATGCCGGATATAGGCCTCTGGCTGACCATTTGCTGAGGGTGTTCTCAAGGTATAGTTTGGTTTGGTGTTTGCATTGCTGTCTAGTTTTCTTAAGAATCTTTATCTTTATGCAGTGTGTCCATTGTTCAGATTTGACCACTAATTCTCAGAGTTCTTTACAGATTCATCTGACGGCCTTTGGCCGGCTAGTGGCATGCTTTTGGCCTTTCATTTCACCAAGTCATTGAATGACTTGGTGTTCATTGTTGCCCTGGATGTAAATAGCAGGTATCCAGGTGCATCCTTCAAAGGCAGAGTTGAGGCTGAGCAGGAACTTTTAACTGTTTTTCTTTAAGTGTTCTTTACTATAGCACTATTAAAAACAGGAAGATAGTGAACCAAGCTGACAGTGAACATTCCTAAATGAAAACTAGAATGTCTGGGAGTGTAGTCCAGTAGGAAGAGCACTTTCTAGCATGTACGTGTGAGGAGGTCCTCCTAGGTTCCCCAGCACCACAGCAGGGGGAAGGGGGAGTCATACGTACATACTCATTTTAACTGTGAAAAATAAAAAGGTGAGAAAAATTGACAGATGGAAATTAAATTTTTTGTGTACTAGGTGCTATAAAACTGCATGAGCACAGTGTCTGGCGTGCTGCCTTTGTGCTGAAGTGTAACATACATACAGAAAAGGATACTTATCAGAAGTACAGTTCCGTGAGTTACCACAAACAGAGCAGAACCTGT
This sequence comes from Hystrix cristata, assembly GCA_004026905.1. Classification (NCBI taxonomy): domain Eukaryota; kingdom Metazoa; phylum Chordata; class Mammalia; order Rodentia; family Hystricidae; genus Hystrix; species Hystrix cristata. The sequence goes on along the minus strand of PVJO010000518.1, from coordinate 208,128 downwards.
GCTTGGCACTCAGGGTGACACGTGGCTCGGCTCACTCTTCAGATTGGTTGTGCCTGCTGGAGAGAATTGTTTCTCAGTTTTTGAGACAGGATCTCACTATGTAACCCAGACTGGCCTTGAACGCACAGCAGTTCACCTACTTCAGCCTCCTGAGTGCTGGAATTACAGGTGTGCGCCACCCCACCTGCCAGATTTGTGTGTTTTAAAACGTTCTATTTACCCTTGTTTTTCTGGCTTCTTTTATTCTTCGTTATAATACCCAAATTTGGCATTTGAGAAGTTTCCAATTTAGAGCTATTACAAATAGTACTGCTCTGAACATTCTGCTCAAGTCCTTTGGTGAACATCTGTATACATTTTTGTTAGGTATCTTTATGCCCAAGAGAAGAATTGCTGGGATGTTGGATTTGCATGTGTTCAGTGTGACTTACTGCCAGTTTTCAGAGTGGTGATTCTGCCTGCTGACACCATTACCGGTGGTGTGTGAGATTCAGTCTCTCTTCATGTCTGCTGAGTAGGTTCTGCTTTTCCATGCTGGTGATGAAACTTAGCATTTGTTCAGATATTTATTTACGTTTATAAACTATCTGGGTGTCCTGTTTTGTGAAGCATCTGTTAAAAATTAAGTTTCTTGCCCAGCTGCGGTGGTGTATACCTGTAATCCCAGCACTCAGAAGGCTGAGGCAGGCGGATTGCTGTGAGTTCAAGGCTAGCCTGAACTACATAGTGAGATCCTGTCTAAAGTCTTTTGCCTGTTTTCCTTTTGGGTTAACTATCTTTTTCTTAATATTTTTGTGCCACTTTATTTTGGATATGAAGATTTGTTGATTATATGTATTGGATATATCTTCTATCTGTGGTTTGGCTTTTATTTTTTAATCAATCTTTATATGAACTGAAATTTTTAATCTTAATCTAACCCAGTATGTCCTTATTTTCTCTTATAGTGAGCATAGTTTTTTAGTTCCTGTTTAAGAAGCTATTGCCAGTTCATGAAGATGTTTTCTCCTGCTTTCTTCTTAAAATATTCGTAATTTTTAAAATTTTTGTTGCATTTTACAGTTGCCTCTGTGACCTCCAGGTGTATTTGTTTCCGTTAATTGAGAAAAACATAATGATAAGAAGCTTCAACAAAACTTTACATTTGTAGTTTATTCACAACAGTGTGTATAGGCATTTGAAAAGTTGTAGGACACTTTCCAGTTGGTGCAGAAACCACACTGGTTACTACCCATACAGGTTAGGAACTGCCTGAAATGGTGGGTGCTCAAGGGTTGGCCACCAGGGACCTGCGGGTATCACAAGTTTCCTCTCAGCGTTATTAATGTCAAAGATGTACCTGTCCATTCACTCCCTGTTGACAAAATACTGGGAATAGCAAGGTAGAGAAACAAGATATCTGCCTTAAAGAGCTCAGGATGTAATTCGAGTAAGTTAATCACGTAAACAAATATGTCATCGTGAGCTTCTGGTGTCTTGCTGGAGTTTAGTGTCTGAGCTGCTGGAGAATTAGGAAGTTGGGAGGGCATCAAGAGAAGCTTTGTACAAGAAACAGCCAGAGAGGTTAGATGGGTGATTGAAGATTTCTCTTGAAATTGACATCATGTTTCACAGAGCAGTGAACAGAAACCTGTTCATTCTCATGCATTGTTTGTAGGAAAATAAAGTGGCACAGCCTCTTCAGAGAGCAGTTTGGGAGCATTTGTCAAAATTTAAGTGCAGGACTGGGGATTTAGCTCAGTGGTCAAGCACAAGGCCCTGAGTTCCATTCCCTGCACCTCCCCTCACAAAAAAAGCTCTTATTTGATCATAGACCTATCTTCCAAAAAAATTTTTTTAATTGCACGTCCTTTTTGCATTTGTGCTAAATAAGACACTCGGAATATGCTGTGTGCGTCAGACAAATGCCCAGGAGTAGAATGGCATGATTGAGCTCCTCCACTCTGAATATCTATGAGTAGAGAAATGGTTAAATAAATTACGATACATACACATGGTACAGTACTGTAGAGCTAATAAAGAAGCTGCAGTTCCACATCATTCTGTGATGGATCAATCCCCAAGACATATTAAGCAAAAGTAGCAAGGACAAGAACAGTGCACACTGTTTCCATTTGTGCTTCAGAAAGGGGAAGCGACTGGGGAATGAGGCACACCAGTGGATGTTTATGAATGCCTGTCTCTGCACAAAGAAGAGGGTCATGGTGGTAGAGGGACAGGCATATTCTGATGGAATATTTTTTAGTATATATGTGTCACCTACTCAAAATGTTTTTAACATGTAATTATTTTTAATTTTGAACTTTTTACTAAATGCCATGTGGTATCTGTGGATCCTGGGACAGAAACAGGATGTTAGTGGAAAAACTGGTGACATCTGAAAAAAATCTAGAGTGAATGATGGTGTGGCAATGTTGAATTCTTCGTTTTTACAAATGACCATAGTAATACAGGATAAGATGTCAGCAGTGGGGGAACTAGAACTTTTCTATAAATTACTCCAAAGTAAAACATTTATTAAATTCTACTTTAATGAAACCTGTCAGATTGCATCTGCAAAATTGTTGGTCAGAGAATGAACAGATTGGGAAAGTTGAAGTGAATTCCCTCCCTTCTCTCCTCTTGGTGCAGGCCGAAGAATTCCATCCACTGACGCCAACCCACCATCTGGCGGTAAGGGCTTCAAACTCCGAAGGCCACCATCAGAGCCAAAGCGAAACTGCTGTTGATGAGCCTCGGCCTCTCAGACTTTACGAAGTAGGTGAGCCTGGAGGTCGGCAGGAGGGCTGCAGGCCCTGCCGAGCTGCTCTTGAGTCTTCTTCATACAAAAAGACTCACAGAAATTGACCAGCTCTGTTCTCTTTGAAGACTACAGCAGTGATATTTCAGTCTGCGGACTTGTATTGTATCAAGAATCTCTGGTGTACAAAGGGACTACATCGCTGGCTTTTGACCTTGCAGAAAGGAACGTCTAATCGTATGGATGGTACGAGTAAATTGCTGAGTAGTTTTGTAATCAAGATTTTATGTAAACATTTGTAAAGGGAAAATTAGCACTTTCGTGGTCCTGGAGGGGGAAAAAAAACTTTTGTGGAGATTATCATTTCCTTGGTTTCCCATTGCCACTGTTGGAGTTGTATTGTTTTAAATGTGGTAGAATTTTGCAATGGAGAGCTGGCAGTTATTATTTAAAAATAAAATGGGTTATTTATAGGATGGATGGAGATGATTGCATCTCCACCACCTCTGAAGCACTTTCATTCAGTGTTCTGCCCTAAGATACATGCAGTGAGCTGACACCATAGCGGCAGCTACCCACCTCGCCCTGGGTTTGCTTCTGACTCTGTCATGTATGTGACACCAGACACATTATCAGCACCTCTTTAAGTAAGCTGTTGCGAACACGGTGGTGGTAGTAGAGAAGCTGCCTGGAATAAATTGAACTGCTTATGTTCTAAACTGACTAGCATAAAAAAGAGGAAAAAGAGAAAAAGAAAGTAAAAGTAGTAGTATAAATGCTGTCAATTTTTTATTTAATCCAAGTATTTTGGTGGGGAAAACCAGTGCTTAGCATATGTAAAGTTGTAGTCTATATTTATGAGACCATTGCTTAAAGATTATAAATTATGTAAATACATTAATAAATTGTTTCATTCAACACTCCATTTAATCTTGCACCCAGTCTTGCATATGCCCACCCGTCTTCAGCCTGTCTGTGGGATACTCTGAGGCACATCTGTGCAGAGAAGTAAGAGCACTTAGCTCACAGTCTTTCATGGTTTCTCTGCCTGCCTTTCCACCCACCCTTCTTCCCCCTACATCCCATCTGGAAATGATAATAAAAGACATATGCTACTTGGACAAGCCTGACTAGTCCTTACTAGCCTGGGGTAAAAGAGTAAACTCCAATCTCAAGTCATTTACCTGGTCTTGGTAATAAGTTTCTTTTAGCTTTTACAGCGGCCTCAGACCAACTGTTTTAAGAGCACTTTCCTTGTTAACAATTTAGCTTATCTTTCCGTTTCCTTTATTTTCTCCTGCTTCTGTTAGTGGTTAACACTCTTTTCCCTCAGGGAGCCTAATGAGGTTTTTAATATATTCTAAAAATAAAGCACTGAAGTGAAGTTGGTGAAAATTTGTTCCTGGTCTAATTTGGCACCCTTCCAACCTGAGTATTATAAGAGAAGGAAATTTACAAGATTAAATAGGAAATGAAACAGCTTGAATTTCAAACTAAATTGTGTTTTCAGAGCTATCCTTAAACTGAACAGTCAAAACTTTTAAAAATAATTGTTATTTCTTTGTCCCCCCCGCCACTTGATATGGATAGATTTTAATGGGAAATTATGACACAGATTAAGAAAAAAAATGATACTCTTTTCCTGGTTGTATATCTTAAGCATCTGAGATTGTTTTATGCTTACTGAAATCATATAGAAAGAATGCAGTTAGTGAAAATTCTAATACTGTTTTGTATAAAATACTTGCAGACTCTGTATCTTCCTGGCATCTTGCTTCCGAGCCAGCATTAAATTAGCAAACTTACACAAAAACCATGTGATTCCTGGGGCTTAGCTCTTTATACTTGAAGGTGGCTTGATTACATTTTATGTACCTTCAGATGGTGCCAGGGCATCCAGCATCACCCTGGTCTGTCCCTAGCATTCCCACTGGTGGGCCTGTATCTCCATGACAACAAAACAAAAACAAAGGTATCTTGACTCATTACAGAAAAGGCCGTGCTCATGTGGCTTTTCTGCCTTATTTCACCAAAAACAACACAAATTCATGACCTTCACCAAACCTGCCACTGGATGCTGGTAATCACCTGGTGCCTCAGTACACAGGTAAATACAAGGGTCTTCTGAGCCTCATCTAAATGCCTCTGATCTCAGAGTGATGTTCTAGCCCAATCCAGGGCCATCTCTTTGGCCCTTTGCAGCTGGTTTCTCTTGCTGACTTTTATACTCCTGTCCATAATATAGAGAGTGACTCTGTTTGACTACAGCCACATGTCTTATTAATGGCACAAGTGGTGTGGAGTTTGTGCTCATGCATTTCTAGGACCTCCTTGCCCTCATTTTCCTTTATCTGAGAAATTAATAGGGTCCTGTTTCTCTTATTGTATCGCTCTAATACTTAACAACTGATGTATCTCAGATCTATAGTTCATACTCAGTGAAAACAGAGGGAAGAGGTCTTTATTTTGTGTCGAAAACACAGATGATTATTAAAGTCAAATCGGTGCTTTATTTTGAACGCATTTTGGATTAACCTAAACTGATCAAAAATTATGAGAAATTATTATGAGAAAAAGCTAGACTTTAAAGGAATTAAGACATAGCCCATCTATAAAAATCTTCTGGTTCCCTCATGACCCAGCCATTTTAAAACTTTGGGGACTGAACAGAAGGGAAAATCATTAATTAGCTGCAAGTGTGTATTGATTCTTTTCAGAGAAATTGAAATAAGCTCTTTGCAGGTGTCCAATCCTAGAAACCATTGGCCTCCAGATCTCTCCTTTCACATAAGTGTTTTTCTGATTCTGTGATAACTAATTAACTATCGTGTGGTGATTAAAAGAACATAAAGTAAGAGTATGATTAAGTGTCCTTCATTTTAAACTCTGTAAGAAGTGATTGGGGAGAAGTACCTATTGCAAACCCTTCTCTTTCCAAATGAAGCCTCCATCACCTGCTTGTCAGCCACAGTCAGGAAAAGTTCTACACAGAGCAGCTGCAAGATTTCTTCCTTTTAGAATGACATATGTCCTTGTTCCTGTTTACAATGCCTCTTCTCTCGTTGCGCTCGTATTTCCTGGGCACCTACCCATGTCTGAAAGGGTTGAGCCTTTTCTATCAGAGACTTGATCTCCTTAAGGTGGTCAGTGTCCTTCTTGAGGTTATCAGTTCCCTTTCTTTTTAAACATACAAAGGGGGGGCTGGGGATTTAGCTCAGTGATTAGAGTGCTTGCCTTGCACAAGGCCCTGAGTTCGATCCCCGGCACCACACACACCCAAAAAAAAAAAAAAAAAAAAAACATACAAAGGGGGAGAAAACCACATTAAATTTTAGAACTTCTCTTTTACATCAATTTCTTGTCTCAAGGAAGAAATATATCTAGGAGGCCTCCTAAAACTCTGAGAGATACAGTGATAAAAACGTCCTTTACACAACTATTCCATGACTTTCCTGGAACTGTCAACCCACAATGTGTATGTTTATGGCCTTGAGTTTAAACGGGCAAGTCAGGTTCATACTGACACTGCACTAATTGCCATGTTGGTCTCCAAAAGGCATTTGTTCGGTTCTATGCACCATTTATAGTCTGATTGAATTGCAAAAGATTATATAAATTGTGTTTATCGCTTTTTCACTCATTCTCTCAGAGCAAGGACATGATGCACGGCCCTTAAAACATGAGCTGTGGTACACAGTGTGTTATTTCTGTAACAGTCGAGCCCCCTAAACATCCAGCTGTCTCTGGAAGACCTGTGTAAATAATGAGAGAATTATTTTTTTCCAGAGAAAAGTTACCGGAAATCCCTTAGCTTTGTCTCTACTAAATACCAGCTTAGCATTTGGAGACATGACAGCCCACAAACTCACGCCAGCCCTCCTTACTAAATTCATTAGACTGTCAATGTCTGTCCTGACTCTGACAGTGGAAACCTAGATAACGTAAGTTATTTAAATTTGTTTTAAAGGGATGAGCAACACAGTTTTTATTTACTATCAGATTTCTAAGAGGTACTCTACCTCTTCACAGTTAATAGTTTTTAAAGGAAGAAATGGAACGTATCGTCAAGAATCAAGCTGTTAACTATGTACCTGCCTCCAGTCAGCTTGGCTCATCAAAAATCGGTTTTTAATGGGGCTCAGTGGAAGAGCACTAGCCTGACACAAGCAGAGCCCTGGGTTCTATCCACAGTGCTGCAAAAAAAAGAGAACAATTTTAATGTTTCAAGGTAATGTTTAGGATATCCTGTGATACTATGATTTTGTAAAAAAATAGTCCAACCAAAAAGTTATATAGAAGATAAACAGTATACTGCGTAGTTTTAGAAAAGGGAAGCAGGGGTGGAATTTAGCTTCAGATTTAAAAAACAATCTCTGCAAATTTCTTTTGACAGCAGAGTTGCTTGTCTTGACTTCCAGTAATAGAAAACCAGGCAATTTGATTATCTGATTTGCAAGAAATGTTAATGGAATTCCAGGGCATTCGTCCTGTTTTATGTGCAAATGAAAGTCTAAAAAATATTAGAAGGACATTAGTTTTTCACAAACCTCCATTTTTTTCATCTAAGAGAATGAAAAGTGAGAGGCCTGTTGTGATGAAGTTTCATTAGACATAATGAGGAAAGTGAATAAATAGAATCCGGAATCGCCATATTTCTCAGTTCAGACTTCAGGACCCTCTTAGCACATAGGAAAATGATTTACTTTCTACATCTAGAAGGACTTCCAGTAGCATAGATCAAATTTAATTTGATGATCTGTGCCATCAGAAATAACTAATATCTGTGTTCTTTCCTTTCAGAGTATAATCAGTTATAGATACGCTAGCATATTTCTGGCGTCAAAACAAAAGGAGTTAGAAGTTTAATTTTAAAAATCTCAACCCTTTCATCTGTTCCTTTTATTATGTTGAGCATTTTCGATAGTAAGATTAGGATATACCAACAATGGATGGTGAAATTAAAACCATGATGTGTAACAAATTTAATACAAAAAATTTTAATTTGTTGTTAGTTCATTTTGAGATCTGTGTGAGGCCCAGTGCCTCATCAAAATGCTTCATAATTGCAGTAAACTTCTGGGTAGCTCTCCATGAAGGAAAGTTCAGGTGCCAAGTTCTTTCTGCCAATTAACGGGAAGTCCTAAGATAGTCATTTTTTGAGAGGCCTTCTTCAGCTGACAGTTTGAAACTGCAGACCTTAATGTCCTCCTTAATCATGCAGTAGAAACAAAACATGCTCATTTTATGGAGCCACTTGATTCAGGAACTTTCCAGTGTTTAAGGAAATAGTGTTTAATGCAGAACCTTGAAGGAAATCATCTTTAAAATAGCATTTTGCATATGGGGCCAGTAATCTTCACTTAGAACTGAAGTTGTCGAGGGTACCGCTGAGGCCGTGAAGGCCGCGCTATGTGAGGGCTGAGTATTCCTCTTTCCAGAGCCTGCCGGCCACCCAGCTGGAGCAGAGCCCTCCTGGGGAGTGTACCTGCTGCACTCAGCATCCTCAGCCCCTCCGCCCACTGCGATGTTTGACTTTGCTTTGGAGCCTCATCCTAATATACACAGCCGTTGTCAAGTTTTCATTAGATTATAAGTTTTCATTAGATTATACTTAAATAATCATTTTTAGCCCCTGAAATGTTTTAAGGCAGCACTTGAATTTACTGACCTTCACTTACTTTATTTGAAGTTATTACAGAGCTCATCAGACTTTTCTTTATGTTAGATCACACATGTGATGTCAGCAGACCTGACAACTGAGAGAAGGGGGAAATTATTGGCATCTGGCCAGTCAGAACAGCTGACCTGCAGCTCTGTTTTCAAGCTGTTTGTCGTGCTGTGTAGACAGACCTGCATCACCCTGGAAGAGGTTGTTTTGGTGGTGGTGGTGGTGGTTTTGCTCAGTCTAGCTCCGTCTTTCCATCATTTCACTTGATGAGTCACTCACATAATCATCAGTCATCCCTCTGACCTTGAGCATTTACATCCCACCTCCTCTGTGATTGAAGCAGGCTTCTCGCCTTACTTCTCTCTTCTCTGAAGGCTTTCCCTGAGAGGCACGCTGCACCAGCCCCCTCCTCAGCACCCACGACACGCATCCATGTGGGCTTCTCTGGCTGCAGTGGCAGAGTCGGCCCACTCTGTGCAGCCAGGCAGGCGAGCTGCGTGTAGCACAGGGAGAAATGCAAATACAAAGGCCAACCTAGGTGAAGAACTGCAGGGCTTCCGGAAAGAGAATGGGCAACATTCACTTTTAATGGGAACGCACCTGATTGACAAAATGCTTTTTATTGGTGATAGGATAATTAGCTTAAGTGTCAGAACTTCGCTGAGTTTGTCTTAGAGCATTTGTTCAAGTATGTAAAAGGCCAAGTCAAAGGTCTAGAAGAGAAACAGCCATGGAGATGAGCCTTGACATTAAAAAAAAGAAAAACAACAAAAACAAAAAGCTAAGCCGTCATACCAGCAATTTTTATTTCTCCTGAGAATATCATGCCTTTTCGAGATCTGATGCAAGGAGTACGATGTTTGTGCCTTTTTATAATAGCACCTATTACAAAAAAAATTAAGTTGCTTGCAATTTTGGCCGCTTTGTAGCACTATAAACAGCCACATTTATACCTGTGGCTTCACACTGCATGATCAATTGCCTGGTTACCTGTAATGAAATACTGTAATGATGGTTTGCCAAGCTCATATGGATGTTTGAAGACTATTTTTGCAGTCTTGGGCTGGTCCTAAGTCTATGTAAACCATCTGATGTCTGTATTGTTTGTAGATGCTGACAAAACAAAACTAAACCTTTTGCTTTGTGTTGTATAGTTTTTCTTTTTATACTTATGCTAGTAGTAGATAGTTTGCAAATGAAGGTAGATTTGGCATACTTTTCAATGATACTGTTTTAGCTTGAATATTCTATAATACACTTTTTATAGAGTATAACATGCTGAATCACTATAAAATTTGTTCTAAGAAGGGTGTAAACATTTTGTTAATAAAATACTATGTTTGCAGATACATGTATTTGCCTTTTAGTGGTTCTTTTTGCAGTATTATTCATCACACATTCCTAAGTATTCCGAAGCCCTAGAACATTTCTGGCTCTGATGGTGCCCAGTGAGCACTGATATGGGTCCAGCTCCACAGCCTCATCTCCATCTTACACTCCTGTCTATCTCCCAGTGCATCAGAAGTTGAGATGGAGGTTGTTGCTGGTGCAGGAATACAAAGCCACCATGGGCACCTAGAGGGAATACTTCTGCCCTGTAAGAAAAAAGAAGCAGCTGGCTTTGGTGCCACGTGTCTAACCTAGCAACTTAGAACCTGTCTAAAAATTTTTAAAAAGGGCTGGGGATGTAGCTCAGTGTAAAGGCCCTGGGTTCAATCCCCAGTATCAAAAGAAAAGGGTGGCACTGAGGAGCTTTATTTCCTGGGGAAAAAAAAAGTGTTTGGTTTTGTTTTCTTGAGACAGGGTCTCACCATATAGTTTAGACTGGTCTTGAACTCACAGCAGTCTTCCCATCTCAGCTTTCCAAGTGCTGGAGTGACAGGTGTGCACCACTATGCCTGACTAAGAAAAGGTTTTTATGCATCTTCCATTATTGGGGGGTTTCATCAAAGATACCATGTTCCCCTGTGTGCTGCATTTTTGCTAGGAGGGAACCAAAGAGGATTTGAAACTGACAGATTGGAGTTCGAGTCTCAGCTGCACCCTTTTCCAGGCTGTGTGGCCCTGGACAAGGTTCTTAACCTCTCAGAGTTGTGTTTCCTCTGTCTTCGCCAGGGGAGGATAATAACATCGCATGTGGCAGTTTCGGTGGGATGACCATATGACAGGCATTTTTGAAGTTTGGCATCGATGGCCAGTAAGTATTCACATATAATTTTTATAAGCCCTCTCCCTGATAATCCCCTTCTGATTCAGGTAAAATAGCTATTCCATACTGTTCCGTAGTTTGCTGGGTTTGGGGATTGGTTGCTTGGTCGGTTGGTTGGTTGGTTTCTCCGAGGGTCTTGTTATGTAGTCCATGCTGACCTTGAACTTGAGGTGATCCTCCTGACTCAGCTTCCAGAGTGCTAGGATTACAGGTGTGCACCACTGGGCCCGACTGCTGGTTTCACATTTTTAAAGATACAGTATGTTCCAACTGGGCATGGTGACACATGCCTATCATCTCAGCACTCAGGAGGCTGAGGCAGAAGGATCACTGCAAGTTCAAGGCCAGCGCGGGCTACATAGTGAATTCAAGGCCAACCTGAACTATATAGTGAGATCCTGTCTTTAAAAAAAAAAAAAACCAGCATGTATAAGAAATGCCATAAATCTTGGGTACACCTCAGTTTCACAAAGGTTGCCAGCCCTCAGATCAAAAAGTAGGCATTATCCACAACCTATAAGCCCCCTCAGCCACTATCCTATTTTTCTAACCTTACAGGTTAGTTTTGTCTGGTTTTATACTTTATGTCACACTATATGCAAACATGTGGTATGTACTCCTGGGCCTGGCTCCTTTTAATGTGGTATGTAATGTTTACATTCACTCACATTCATATACTTAAGCCACCATTTATCTATTCAATTTTGATAGGTATTGGATCATTTTCAGATTTGCTATTAGGAATGTACTATGGGCATTCTCACACGTGCCTTTGGTATATACTAGCATTTACTTGGGCAATTACTGGGTCATGGGAGATGCATACTTGTTTGCCTGTTTTTGCTTTAGTACATTCAGTTTTCTAAAGTGGTGTATAAATGTAGCTCCCACCAGCAGTAGATGAGAACTGCAGTTGCTCAGCATCCTAGCACCTAATCCATTCTTCTCCACTTTTGAGGTCAGAAGTCTGTACTCCAAGCTGTTCACAGAAGTTATCTCTGAGAAGCGAGCCTTGGGTGACAGAACCATCACTTTTCTTTTTAACTTTCTATGTACATATGTACATTTAAATAAATTTTTGACGACAGATGTGTACTTATTTTAAAAAAAATCAGGAACTCTTGCACTCTAACCCCGTCTTCAAAACTTTAATGAAAAGTGACTCGATAGATACACTAAAATTGTATTTGTCTTATTTTTATCTTTTAAAAAACAAATTGAACATTGTGGCACACACCTATAATCCCAGCATTCTAGGAGGCTGAGGCAGAAGGATTGCAAGTTCAAGCCCAGCCTGGCCATTAGCTAGACCCTCTCTCAAAGTAGAAAATTTTAAAAAGGCTGGGAATGTGAAGGCTTTGGGTTCAATCCCCAGTACTGCAACCAATCAGCCAATCGGTATTCTTTAAAATTACACCCACACTTAATTTGGTGAGTAAAAAGCTCAGAGCCAGATGTGAGGGAAGTGTGTAAAACTTTACAGCACACATTTATTTCATCGTAATATTTGAGAGACAGCTTTTCAAGCTGTTATAAATCCCCTTGGAAGAAAGATGGCGAGGAAGCATAAATAAATATGGTAAGTGGAGAGAATTAGTTTGTGGCCTGACAAAGTTATGCTATGGCAGGAGCCAGTCTCATTTATAAATGCCAAGAAAAGAGAATGACCCAAGCCAAAAAGGAAGAGACAAATTAGCCCACAACAAAAACACCGAGATATGTTAAAGGCACACACAAAACAATTTTGCATTATTTTCTCCAAAAGTACCTGGCTGCTTGTCCTAGAGAATATAAAAACTAAATTACGGAGTCAGATTTCTAAGCAAGCTCTTAAGTTTGTCACAGATCTTTTTTCGGTTAGAATTAAAAAGCAGATTTCCATTAGAATTGTAAATTACAAAATACAGAGCCTTTTTAAATTTCCATTTATTTGCCTTCTAATACTTACTTGTTACTGACCAAAAACATGATTCTCCTGAAGACGTCATTGTCAGCTGAGAAGGCAGACATCTACAGCCTTCTAGAATTTGCTCCCAGGTGTATTACCACTTTTCTTTATAACACTGGGAAGCCTGTAAGACAGAAGGGAGAAAAAAACATCACAGCTAACACCTTATCGAACCATATCACTTTATTATTATTTTAATCGGGCCTTAGATTTTTATTTTCAGCACAAATTTTCAACGTCTTCCAGGAAACAGTGTTAAAATCCATAGAAAACTTTTTTAGAAATGTGCATTACGACGCTGTCATCTCAGACACCACTGTTAGTGAAGTGAGACCAGAACATGAGGCCATGTTTCTCTTTCTTAATATTCAGTGTAGAGTGAGCTTCGGGCCTTTGACTCGAAGTCAACAATTGAGTAGTTCTTCCAATAGAAATTCCTATTCACATACTTACTTCATCTGAAGATGTACTGCATTCTTGTAAATAAAACATACGGAAAATAAAATGGGAACGCTACCAGGGTTCCACTCCATTAGAAAAGGGCACTTTTAAGAAGAAAATTGTGGAGTCGTGAGTGTTAATTTGCGGTTAATGCACAATGTTAGGGCACAGAATCTGCACCCCTGGTATACTATCATCAACATTTAAATTGCCATCAACTGCTCACATGACGGGGTCAGGTCATGTCTCGTTTGCATATAAATGAGACTATATCACAGTTTTTTTAAAAAAAAAAAAGAAAAAGAAAGAAACACAACAGCAGAGAGGCGTGGGCAGTGTAGACACTGTTTACCAGCAGAGTGGTTTGCTGTCTCAATCGGCCATTAACGTACAAACCATCAAAGCAGAGGATGTCCCACCCAGAATGTTTTGCTTGAATTTATTTTTATATGTCCTATTTCCAAAATGATAATCCCACATTAGAGAATTGAGGTCTCTGTGGATTTTCTTTCCCATTTTTAATTCCTTCTTAATGCAATAGGAGATGGTAGTGTTGGTGGCTGAAGGGGAATTTTTATAAATGGAGGCTGCTAGTGACCTTGCAAGTGCTAAAAGGACAGCAAGCTTTGAAGCCTCTTATAGTACATATAGGGAGATGAGTACTGAGTATATAACATTCTCCAGGGGAAGAAAAAACACAACCACCCAGAGGTGGGGAAGAAGAATCGACTGAGCCAGCACAGAAGAACCCTTCAGCGTCAGCTGCATACTAATGATGTGCAAATTTAAATGATCCTGAAATCCTGAAGACAGCATTTGGAGAAGTGGAATAAAATCGTATGTGCTCAGGATAGTCTCTAAAAAGAACGGCTCAATCTCGTTTTTCAAAGAAGGCTTCAAGGCCAGCTGGAGGACAGTTTCCAGTATTTTGTTGAGTCACTGAGAATACTTGAACTTTGCTTCCCTCTTCTCTGAGTTGGTGTGTGAGTTTATTTGCTAAGTGATAATGATACAAACTTTATGGGGCTATTGTGAATAATGCAAGCAATCAAGCTATATAAATCAATATCATTCATTGTACCAATAATATATAAACTCCATTATTAGCCCTAGCATGCAACTGCTTGTAACAAAACTGTGCACATTTAATACCTGTTTTTTTCACCTTGGGTCCATTAGGGAACTCTTTGTTGTTTCTAGATATGGGTCTAAACAATACAAAAGCTTGTCTTCATTTTTCTTAATGCTGTAGTTTAAAAGAAAAATCCTCACATCGTCTTGTGTGTATACACACAAACACAAAATGAAGAAAAGACAAATGACTTAAATTGCAAACTGAAATGAGAAAAACAAAAGATTCCTTATAGCGTCAGCTGCAGGAGAGTAATAGGATCAGAGAAAGGGGTTTTCAGGCTCGGAGGAGGGAGCAGAGAGGCTGCAAAGAGACAGGACAGCTAAAGAGGCAAGGTACCCATGAGAGTGCAGGGGGTACCACAGCTGGCTGCCACTGGGAGCCAGAGGTCGCCTCCCTCCTGTCCTCAAACCAGCTTTCCTAGGCTGATCCATCATTGTTTATTATTTGTATTGTCAAATGTTAAAATATTGCTGCCATCGCAAAGTCCTGTGTCTCAGGCTCAGAGGAATAAATAAATGAAAAATCAGGACAGGGTTTTATGACTCCAAACACATACCATGCGTTATCACAACACGAAGAAACCAGGACCCCACTAGGGAATTAAGCTGAGAAATAAAGGGAAGATGGTTTTTCTGTGGCTGCTTTCCCACAGGAGGAAAAAACAGAAGGTATTTACTACATGTTCCTATTCCCAGTTGCTACAAATTGAGGATCATCTGCTTCTATTTAATAACACGGAAAGGTTGAGGAAGAGAAGATGACTTCACAGAGTCACAAAATGATGGAGAAGAGCCAGTTCTTAATGCCGCAGTTCCTGGATATTACTGGTATATTTGAGATGCAGGGATTTGCTCAGCTTCGGATGGAGTCAAGTCCTTTGTAAAGTACCAAACAACAACTGAACCCGTCCCGCAGCAATTCCGATCTCAAGAAACACAATAGCTCCCCAGATCACACACTGTGCAGGCCGACACCACCTGTGCGTCGTCCTCAGGTCCTCAGCTCATCCAGCGGATCTCCCACACCCAAGAGGCAGGGACTTCTCATTCTTCGTCTCTGGCTCAGACAGCTAGCTGCCTCTGGTAGCCAGACTGGATGGCACCCCAACTGGTTTTGGAGTACTCTGTCCTGTGGAACATACACAGTGTTATAGGGCCACTCTGACCATGACAGGTCGAGACAAAAAGCAAGAGCCATCAGTAAGCATGTCTGAGCCCAGACAAAACAACTTTGTCTAAAACCCCACATTGACCAGACAGCTGATGGAAGTGATGGCTGCTGCTTTATCAATGAGAGCAATAAGCTCGTTCTCGTCTGCCCTCCCGGAAGGCAAGCATTGTGTGGTCCCTAACCCCTGGCTCGAGTCACCTGCAGCCCACCCTGTCTCTGGATCTGTCCCAACACCCGCTCATGCCCAGGAGTGGAAGCCAGCCCATTCTCCTACATTGTGTCTGGGGGTTCCTCTCTCCCTTTGTAAATTATCTTGTGAGTAATTAACATTAGTCACATGCCCAGAAAGTGACGGAGCATCTGAGGCTGGCCGGGTCCCAGGCAGCAGACACCCTGCTCCCACTGCACCAAGAAGGAACACAGCAGATAGGAGTCGTTTGTAGCGCACAGGAGTGCCATATTTATTTATTGTAATCGCTTGTTTTGCTTTTCCCCCAGATGGAAGATCAAAGCCGTGATAGTTGCTTGACAGTCCATGGCTCTGCATTCTTGTGAGCCAGGATCAGAAAGATGGGAATAGAGGACACAAACTTTAAATGCCATTGCCCTACCCCAACAGATCTTCCCCCACCTCTCTCTCGCTCCCTCTCTTTCCCTCTGTCTTCCTGTCATCTGTCTGTTCGGGGAACTCAGGCCTCCCTCCTCATGCCAAAGACGCGGGCTGCTGCAGTTTCCGTTTACAGAGGCCTTTGTGGGAGGCCAACCCATCAGAAGGACAGTGGCGGTAGAGGGGTTGAAACTGCATTTATACGGTGGGCAGAGTTTTTAATCAAATCGCTTTCACTCACTGGTCGCATAATCTTTTTTTTTTTTTTTAACTTCTATGTATTATTATTTCTTGGGATGGCTAAAGGACAGGCCCACAGAGACAGTGGGAAAGTCTAAAGCCCTCTCTCCTACCCACTCCCTGGCAGGGCCACTGAGGTCATGCTGCTCTGCTTTGTCTCACAGCAAGACAGAGGGGGATAGGGGTATGGCGTCTTTTTGTCTCTTGTCCTTCTGTTCAGCCAACGTGCTCCTCCCCTAATGCCTGCAGTGTGAACGAAGGCTATACAGTGAAAACCGCCAGGGCTTGGAAAAAGGATTACCAATTCTGCATACGCACAAACACACAAACCAATGTGTCCCCGTTCCCCAACACACTGGACATGATCTGTAGGGACCCTATAAACTCTCCCCACAATTAAGCCCACGCTCATTCACAGCCTCATCAAACATTCATCACGCAGTTCTTCTGCCTCACATTGCCGTGGGGGAACAAGGAAGTAAATATGCTGTCTTTACCCCTAAGGAGCGTGGAATCTAATTATCTTCCAGCGATCCTTTGGGGACCTGCTTAATAAATCAATACGAATGATTTGTAATTAGAATATCAATTATTTGTATGCAAATACGGCCTTCTTGGCACTTAAGGACAAGTCCTAAGGATTGAAAAGACTCTCCCTCTACCCCACCCTCTCCAATTCTTAATTACATTACTTCATTCATTTATCAAACATTTATTGAGCACATTTTACGTGCCAGGCACAGAGATGGGGCCCAGGAATCCACCCCTGGTCATTCACAGTCAGCAATAAAGAACCAGGGGAATTCAGGGCCATAGGAAGGTCTTTCTCTTGGGAGCGAGGAAGGGCAAAACATTCATCTGTTCACTGTGCTCCGAACTTGAAACGACCACCTAGGTCCCTGAGACCCTCAGCCAAGGAGGAAGCTCCTCTCATGTCCCTCTGCCTGATTCTGGGAGCCTCCAACTCCTTTTAGGAAAGGGATAGGGTGCATCTGACTCTGACCCACCCTCCCTCCAATTCGCCATCCAGGCCAGTTTTGAACTGCTGGGTCTTCCAAGGTTTTCACAAATCCTGCACATGAGTTTGTCCTGCAACTTCAGCCTCTGGTGATCCTGAATCTTTATTCACTCATTCATTCCTTCATTTCTTCACTCGATCTTGAGTCCCTTGCTATGCGCTGGATGTGGGGTGTTAAGTCAAGCAGAGATGGGAACACAAATAGACAAATAAGTCCAGCGCGCCCCTCACCCTGTGGTCTGCCGCACCCAGGTCCTCATCCTGCACCCCCAGGTTCTCACTCCTCTTGGGCACAGCACAGTACAAGCCCTCCCTGTGCTTCAGCTCCTTGTCTGTGCCTCACCATGGCAAGAATGTGTGAGTGCTGTGCGAAAACCCCTTGCCCAATAGTAGCTGCAGTTTTTGTTACTGTTAGATCATTGTCTGGTCAGCATCTTTGCAAGGAATAAATGTTATTTGTTTGTTTTTGTGGTACTGGGGTTTGAATCCAAGCCTTCTGCACTGAGCTACATCCCCAGCTCTTTTTATTTTTTATTTTAAGACAGAGTCTTGGTAAATCACCAAGTTGCCCAGGCTGGGATCAAACTGTGATCCTTTTGCCTCAGCTTCCTAGAGTGATGGAATTGTAGGTATGTGCCTCCAGGCCCAGCTGAAATAAATTTTAAATGTAGTGTGATATCCTGGATTGGATTCTGGGGCAGAAAGGGGGTACTAGTAAGAAAACTAATGAAATCTGAAGTCTGGAGTTTATTTAATAATGCACCAGTGTTACTTCCTTAGTTTGTAAAACTTTACCAGGATCATGTATAATGATAACATTAGTGAAATCTGCATGAAGGGTGTACAAGAATTCTCTCTACTACTATTTTGTAAGTTTCCTGTAAATCTAAAATTTCTGCTAAACAAAAAGTTTGTTTATTTATTTATTTTGTGGCTTTTTTGAGACAGGGTCTCAACATGTAGTCCAGGCTGGCCTTGAATTTGTAGTAATCCTCCTGCTTCAGCCTCTCAGGCATTGGGTTACAGGAGTGTACTCTCTCACCTGACTTCAAAAAATTGTATTTAAAAAATATATTGGGGTATGTGATCACAGTACCCTGAAGTGCTCAGTTTCGTTTGATCTTGGAAACTAAGCAGGATCCAGCCTGTCAGTACCTGAATGGGAGACAGCCTGGGACTGCAGGGTGCCATAGGCTCATTAAAATTACATTTATATGCCTGGGGGTGTAGCTCAGTGGTAAAACACTTGCCCGGCGTGTACAAGGACCTGAGTTCAAGCTCCAGTGGTGAAAAAAATATATATATGTGTGTGGGGGTGTGTGTGTGTAATAATGCATTACATATTAAGATATGTTATTATGTATTACATAGTATATGTAATATGTGTATATTTTATATATTGTAATATATAAATATAAGATATATAAATATATCTTATATATCTATATACAGTATAGGAATATAAGAAAGTCAGGTTATATGATATACACATGTATAGTAATGTTACTCTTTTTTATAAAAACATTGGCCAGGACTGGGAATGTAGCTCAGGGGTGAAGTGCATACATTACATAATATAAAGTTGCATATAAATATATTTTAAAAATCAATTAAATCATATATATTAATGCTACTTTTCTGTATAAAAACACTGGGGAGGGTTGAGAGTATAGCTTAGTAAGGACCTGGGTTCTAACTTCAGCACTGAAAAAGAAGAAGAAAATTGAACAAAAACTCGAAGGATAAAGTCTAGACTGGACAGCGTAACACAGACACCCCTGGTCCCTGACCAGCTGCACTTCTCGTGTCTTGGCCTCCTTACGGTGCAGAGTGGGGTAGACCCGCTTTGGACACCGTGAGGACGAAAGAGGTAAACCTGAAGCATTAGCGCGGAGTCGGGGCCCTGGACACACCCCGGTCTCAGGCTCGTCTTTTCCGTAGCCACTGGCATCCGGTGGCCCTGACGGTTGCCTTCACCGCGGTGAACCTCAGCTGCTCCAGCCGGGAAGCAGAAGCGAGCACGGCGGAGGTCGAGAGGGCTGGAGAGCGACTCTGCGCTGCGCTGAGCGCACACCAGTCCCCGCGGATGTCCACGCCTGTCTCCTGTCTGTCCACGAGCTGCCTCGCGTGCTAAAAGAGGCTTCAGCGATGCACCTAAGTTAAGGATCTGGAGATGGGAAGATGGTCCTGGATTACCTAGGTGAGCCTTACAAGACCGAGGCAGAATGGCTAGGTGACCGAGAGCATGGTGCGGTGACAAAGCAGAGGTCTAAGGGAGAGAGGGAGAAACGATGCAAAGATGCTTCCTGCTGGTTCAGAAGACGGGCAGCCGCGTGCCCAGGAAGGTGAGAGACCTCCGCGGGCCGAAAGAGGAAGGAGCCTCTACACAGGGCGCAGCCCTGCGGGCGCCTTGCCTTTAGCCTGCTGAGACCCAGGTTCAGGCTTCTGTATGATAAATAGGTGCTGTTTTAAGCTACTCTGTGTGTGTGCACGTGTGTGTATATGTGTGTTTTGATTTTTATTTATTTATTCTTTTGGCAACATCATCTCACTATATAGTCCAGGCTGGCCTTGAACACACAGTGGTCCTCCTGTCTCAGTTTCCTGCTAGGATTATAGTCATGCCTCACCAGTGATGGGCTAAGCTACTTTGTGGTCATACGTTACAGCAGCTGTAGGAAACGGCAAGGTGGCACAGTCCTATAATCCAGTGCTCTGGGACATTGAGGCAGGAAGATGGCAAGTTCCAGCCCAACTTGAACAAATTATGAAGACCCTGCCTCAGAATCAAAATTTAAAAGTGCCGGGAGGATGTAAATCAGTGGTAGAATATCCCTGCGTTCAATCCCCCATGCTGCCAAAAACAAACACAAACCAGCCCGGGCCAGTAAATGAATGATGCAGCAAGGGATGCGGAGCTCTGGGTGCCCAGCAGTGGTGCCGTCTCCAAAGCGATAACCAGGGAGCACAATTCCCCAGTCACCCATTTCTTTCATGGATGTGTCCTGATTAATCAGAAGGTCACATTTTGCCCTACGGAGAACACTGTATTGGAGTTGGAAAATTGGTTTAAGAAGTTTTTAATGCTCTTTAATTTTAGAATAGTTTTGAAGATACAGAAAAGTTGCAAAGGTGAGAGTTCCTGGGTACCCAACAGCCACTTTCCCCGGTAGTTAAGATCTTACATTGCTCACAACCAATGAACCATCAACACATGAATGTTAAGTTGTTAACCAAAGCCTGTATTTTCTACAGATTTCCTTAGTTTTTCCTTCCTTTTCTTCTTCCTCCTCCCTCTCTTCTTTCTTCTTTTATTCTTCTCCTTCTTCTCCTTTTCTTCCCCCCTTAATGTCCTTTTTCTGTTCCAGGATCCCACCCAGGACACCACATGATGTTTAGTTACCATAAACGAACAGTGTGACACAAGGCAGGGCCTTTGGATCATGTGATCAGTTGACCCAGAGACTGACATCAGTCATGTGAGCAATCAATCAACCAATCACGTCAATGTAACAGAACCCCAGTAAAAAAAAAAATTCTGGCCACCGATGCTGGTGAGTGTCGGGGGTGGGTGATGCTCCCTGCATGCTGTTTCACACTGACACCAAACAGTAACATATCCTGACCCATTTCCTTCTCTGCTCCCCACCTCTCCCCTTCTCTCTGCTCCCCACCCCTGTGGTAGCTGCTTCCTGTGGTTACTGCCCTGGGATACCATCTGTGTCTTCCTCTTTTGGCTTTCCTAGTTCTCTATTATCTGCCTAACCATTTCCTTATACCAACTAATCCTTGTTAAAATAACTGGTGTGATTTCTGCTTTCCTGTCCAGACCTTAATTGATAGAGTACTTGATACCAAAAGTGGTTGCAGGAAACAGGCCCTTGTAGAAGGGATTCTGTAGTCCGCATGGCCACAGCTTCATGCTGGACTGGAGTCGCTGGGTGCTGAATGCAGCTGCGCTGAGCTGGATTGCCAGCCCAGGGTCATACTAGCTCACAAGAGCAAATTATACACATCTCTTCCCAACTCTGTTCAGTGTTGATAATTTAAAATCAGACGTTATGGGAATGTTTATTACCTGTTTATTCTTTTCTTTAGTTTTGAGACAGGATCTTGCTTATAGTTCAGACTGGCCTACAAACTCACTATGTAGCCCAGGCTGGCCTTGAACTCATGGTGATCCTCTTGCCTCAGCCTTCTGAGTGCTGGGATTATAGGCGTGCACCACCATGTCCAGCTAATGGGCATGCTTCTGCTATGGAAATCTGCAAAAACTGCAAATCAGAGTTACTTCCTTGTCCCTAGAAAACCAGTTCGCCATAATCACTGTTATCCAAGTTATCCACGGCACTTACTGACATCACTACCTCATCACTGCATGTGAAGTGCCCGCCACAGCACTGCCCTGCTGTAGTGCTGAGACTATGGGACTGTGGGCTGGACGGCTGCTTCAGAGTCCATGGGGAGCGAATGACAAGCTCTAATCTTTCAACTCTGAGAATCAGAGAGAAGCTATAGATTCTTCAAACAATCCTTTATTTCTTGTAGCTGTAGATTTTCAAACTTGCTGAAAATCTGACCCAAAATTTAATTGGATGGTTTGTATAATTACAATACAAATGGTACTCAGATTTTGTCAGACGCTAAAGCAGTACGTTTGGTTATCTACTTCATGTGTCTGAGAGATGCCCAGAAACACAGATGTACCCCATTTCACGGGCAGTGCGTGACCAAGAACAGAGCAGAACAGACTCAGACGGTTGGCGGCAAGATCTGGGGCAGAAGTACGGGGACACTTCTCAGGAGAGGACGGTATGAAGATATTTATGTCCCATGTGAATGCCCACCCCTGGGCATCCATTATAGCAATGACTCTCACAGCCAAGTGGACAAAATAACACATTCTATGTGTGAAAGTCACTCTTTTTTCCACATACGTTTTCTGCACAATGGACTTGTTTTGAAATGGCTGTGCTGGCAGGTGGGGAGGCTCTGCATATGCACTGAAGGAAAAGAACTTCCTCCACCAGGTCAATGGCCACTGTCACTGCTGACAGCCCAGGGAGCCAGCAGGAGAGACCAACACCAGGAGGATGGATGTGGGAGTTTGGAAACCAGTTAAAAATCATCCAATATGGTCATGCAGATATGTAAAATAACGAAGTAAAGCTTACAGACTTTTAAAATATTAAATAAAAGTAAAATTTCCTGGAACAGGTGTATCAGCAACCTAAGGGATAATTAGTGACCAAAGGAAAGGATTGAAGAAATATCCAGAATGTGGGACTATCTCAGTTACTTTCTCATTGCTGGGACAAAATACCTGACACCTTCAAGTTAAAGGAGGAAAGGTTTATTTTAACTTCCAGTTTGTAAAGGTTTCAGTCCATAGTCGGCTGGCTCCAAGGCATAGTGACATGGCAGAAGAAAAACAGTCCATGGTGCAGCAGGCAGGAAGCAGTGAACCTTCCTTCTTTTCCTGTTAATTTCATCCAGGCTGCAAGCCTATTGGTTAGTGCCCCTCACACTCAGGGTGGGTGTTCTGTCTTTAGTAAATCCATCACCCACACCCAAACTATGCTAAAGCAATCAGTGAAAGTAATCCAGCATCACAACCTACAATCCAGTATCACATATCCATGATCCAGTCATTCCCCAAAACCCCATCGATCCATGCATGAGGCTTTGGGGGAACATCTAGGTATAAGCCATATCAGGGATGTAAAAATGTGAGATTAAGATATGACAGCTTAAGAGACCTGGAGAGAGTTATGAAAAGGTCCAACTGCTTTATAAATTTCTATTTTTGACTTTCTTCCTTTCACTACAGTTATGAATGAATTTTACTTGTGATACACTAAATATGTGTATATTAATAAATATAATGGAAGCAAAAATTTCATGAAATAATACAGCTCACTCTAATATTTTCCACTTTCATTCTTTTTTTTTTATTTTTTATTTTAAACCAAGAACATGTATTGGTACATTCTACATACAATGGTCACATTCATTACATTTATTCTGTACCTATACATGATGCATCTTGGTTTTTCTTTCATTCTTAATGCTAAATTTATTTTATAACCTGCTCTTGGGAAACAACCTATAGTTCAAAAAACACTAATTGAGTAAACTACGAATCAGAATTCCAGATGTAAAGTGTGAGAGACTGATGCTGAAGTAACATTTAAAAGAGATATTGTCACACATGCTGCAATGCAGATGAACACTGAGGATATCATGCTAGATGAAATAAGCTGGTCACCAGTGAATAAATATTGCGTGATTCTACTTATATGAGGTACCTAGAATAGTAAATTCATAGAGACAAGAAGTAGAGTGGTCGCTACCAGGGGCTGGGGGAAGGGGGAATGGAAGTTATTGTTTAAGGTGTAGAGTTTCAGTTTTGCAAGATGAAAGGAGTTTTAGAGATGGACGCTGCTGCTGGTTGCACAGCACTGTCAGTGTGCTTAATATCACTGAGCTATACACATAAAAAGTGGCAGACAGAGCCCAGTGTGGTGGCGCATGTCTCTCCAGAGGCTGAGGCACGAGGATCCCTGCAAGTTCAAGGCCTGGGCTACATAGTGAGTTCAGGATCAGCTAAACTACATAGTGAGACACGGTCTCAAAAGAAAAAGAGAAGGTGGTAGATGGTAAACTCTATGTTACGTGTGTTGTGTATTTTACCACAGTGAAAAAGTAAAAGTAAATCAAGAAAAGCTGTTATCTGAGGATTTTTCAGAATGATGAAAGACACCAACCAATGAATTCAGAAAGCCCAAAGAATTCAAGGCAGGATAAATAAAAAGATAAATCATGGTGAAACTGCAGAGCACAAGAATAGAAAATTCAGCTATCCACTGAAGGAATGAAGATGAGATTGTTGTCTGACTCCTGCAAAGTAAACAATGGGAGAAGGAGACAGTGGACAGTGTCTTCCTCACTGTGGTGAGAGAATCAATTGCTACTCTAGCAAGCCAGCCACAGTATCTTTCAAGAACGAGGAGAGACAACAAAAACTGAGATGGTTCCTACCAACAAATTCTTACAAAAATGAGATTTAAAGAATTATCTGAGACACAAGGAGAGTGATGGGTTGTGTAAATTGAGATGTAAGAAGAAATGACAAGCAAAGAAATTGGTAACTATGTGCTGTCTAAAACAATTTAGTAATGTTGAAATGGAAAAGACTAAACAACATGTAAGGTATTACAATTAGCAAATATAATTGTGGGGGTGGATGATTAGAGTTAAGATACTTCAGACTGCTTACAGTTTAAAGGAATAGGGTAAAGATATTTTAGAAATTTGATTTCTTCCTCTCTTTTTTTCTATTTTAAAATTTTTTTGAGACAAGGTCTCACCGTGTAGTTTAGGCTGGCCAAGGCCTGACACTCACTATGCTGCCCAGGCTGGCCTCAAACACGCTGTGATCCTTCTACCTCAGCTCTCCTGAGTGCAGTGATTATAGATGGCCACCATGCCCAGTTCAAAATTGGACTTTAATAAGACAAGTGCTTGTAAACAATTTTAAAGTAACCATTAAAACAAGAGAAATAGAATATGTTAAGAAAAACAGAATGAGGAGGAAAAATGAACCCTAAAGAAGAAGGCTGAGGAAAAAGAAAAAAGAAAAAGAAAAAAGAAAAGGCAAGACAAACAGAAATAGCAATACAGGATGATGGAAAAAAACCCAGATATATTAGTAAATATAGTAAATATAAGCGGACTAAATGCTTCAGATAAAAGACAAAGATTATCCTATAAAAACTTTCTTAATTATGACAAATTTCTAGTATACAGAGGGCGGAAGAATAGTATGGAAAGCATCTACATTCCTGCCTTGTAGAGTCAACTGTTGTAAAGAACTTGCCGTATTTGTTTCGCTTATAGCTATGTGAAAAGAAAATGTTAAGAACACTTATTTTGGGTTGTAAGTGTTATATAATGAAATACTATCTCAACAGTAATAATGATATAGAATATCTTATTGTGAGATCAAACAGATGTTGGTTCTCAGCAATTTTTGAACATGTTACTTATGTGCGTGATTATTTATTCAAAGGATGTCTCTTCACCGATATTAGCAAGAAGGTGGGAATAAGGTCAACTTTTCTGGTCACTGTATTCTCAAGTATTTGTTGAATAAACAAAGGGTGTCTATTAGCGATGGAGTCAGTACAGTCTTGTCGCATAGCAAACCTTTAATGTAGAGCAGCTTTTATTTATGACAGTTGTTATTACTGAAAGCATTCAACAGAGTGGCAAAAAATAAGCAAATAATAATTGGTAGTTTATTATTATTTACGATCCGCCAGTGTCTAGCACGTATCACTCACCCACAAACATTATGTTTATAGTAAGTAGTCACATTATTATTCAAAGTCTCTATCAGGGCCTGGCACTGCATAGGAACAAGAGAAAAGTGGAAGTTTATACTTGTTAATTACTATTATTGAGTAAACCTAACGGCCCGCCCAGCCGGCCCTCAAGAAACACTCCTCGCGCACGCGCGCAACTGTCCAAGCGCCCAGGGTCTCCTCCACGCCGCGCGAAGCCTCGCCCGCCGGTGCTCGCAGCCCCGCCCCGCGGCCTGGCCTGCGCCTGCGCACTGCCCCGGGAGGGCCTCGCGCGCGCAGCCTCCCTCCCTCCCCTGGAGTTGGCGTAGGGCGCCGCTTCCCGCCGCCAGGGCCGGCCAGCTGCTGCGTGCGTGCGTGCGTCGCTGCGTGCGTGCGTGCGTGCGTGCCGTGAGCTCGCCGGGCACCGCGGCCTCGGCCTCGCCCTCCGCCCCTGCGCCCGCAACGCGTAGGCCGACCCCCCCGTGCGCACCCCGCCGACGACCCCCGCCCGCGCCGCCGGCCCTCCTCTGGGCAGAATTTAAAGGGGGCGCAGCGTTTCCGCCCCGCCCAGTTGACCTCTCGGGGTCTCCCCGCCAAAGGTGCCCCGCTGCCGAGGAACATGGCGAAGGTGGAGCAGGTCCTGAGCCTCGAGCCACAGCACGAGCTCAAGTTCCGAGGTAAGCCCCGGAGGCCGGCGGTCTGCGGCCCAGGCCCAGCCACTCGCCACAGCCCCCACCGCCCCGGAGGGACCGGGCCCGGCGCCGGGTGACGTCGCGCTCGTCCCCTCCGACGGCGCGGCCGCTGGGGGCAGTGGCCCGCCGCGCCTCGCCGCCGCCTGCGCCCGCTCCGCTGCCTGGACCCCAGAGGGCCACGCGGGCCATGTGCGGAGCCCGGGCCTGCTCCTCCTCCCCAGCCTCCCTGGGGCTCCTCGCTTCGAGGCACGTGTCACCGTGGCCACTAACTTCCTGGCGAGTTTGTGGTCCTCCCTACTAGAGTAACCACCGCTGGCCCCCTATGCCTGCAGAGGCCTTTCCTTGCTCTTCGCGAGGTCTTAAGTCAGATGTCACCCGCCCCAGAGGCCTGCTGTTACTACATCCAGTCCGTCGTGGACATGTGCTGTTATTCCCTGTCACCTCAGTGTTTCGGGGTCACCATGGCACTTCTCACTGCCCAAAGTTACGAGTTTCGACACTAGAAGAGAAACTCACTGAGGACAGGATTTTGTCCATTGGCTGCTGTATGCCCATTACATACTAGGTGCCTAGTATGTTGAACCAGGGATCTCTTAAGATTTAATGGGGCTCAACTTTGCCTCTGCTGTCTACGTGTTATTCTGTTGCGTCTGTGCAGTTGAGGGAGGCTATCAGGGTGTTGGGATACTTTGTATCCTCAGAGTTACTTGGACCTGGAGCCAGCCACAGAAAGCCTGGAGCAACAAGTGTGTATATGGGAAGTTGGGGCTCTGGTTTTTCCCCTGCATTTATCATCTTTGTAATTCATATTTTTGTATGGACTCACACGCGTGTACATACACATACACGTATATTATTGGTATGTTTTTTTCTTTTTCCATCAAAATGTAAGGACCATGCATGAAACAACAGGGATCATCTCCAGCTTGCTCATTCCTTCTTTTTGTGTGTATTGAATAACTGAAGTGGACACTGGAGAGATGTAGAGCTCACCTTGTAATGAGGGGAAACAAGCCACCGAACAAGATCTTTGTGGGTAGTGGTAAGAGCTGGGAAGGAAATAAAGTGGGAAGGAAATAAAGTGGGAAGGAAATAAAGTGGACTGACTTGTGGAGCTATAGTTGGAACAGCCGGGTCACCACTGTTACCACCTGCGCACGGCTCATGTTAGGTGCTCCCTTGAGTTTTGTGGAATGTGTGCTGGCCAGGGGACCCCCAGTTTATAAGTACTGTAGGGAAACAGTGTAGGGTAACTTGCCTAAAGTTACCTAGCTTGCAAACCCAGACTTCAGAGCTAAACTCTTACTCCTTACCTTGTCAGACTCCAGGGAAATACTCCAGAGCTGTTGCTGTCACTTTACCTCCCCGGTTGTCAGTGTGAAATGATTTTGAGTGTCTAAGGAACCAAAGGCTTTCTAGTTAAGATTAAAAAAAAAAAAACCCCAAAAAGATTAAAAAAATCCACAAAAACTGAGTTTCGTGATAAAACAGAGGATGTCTACTTATGATGGTTTGATTTATGAGTTTTTGACTTTACAGTGATGTGAAAGTGATGTGCATTCACTTGAAGCTATTTTGAATTTTGTTCTTTTTCCCGCTTAGCATTGTGTAGTATGATTCTCTCTCTCTGTCATGCTGTGAGCTGCAGCTCCCAGTCAACCACAGTCATGAGGAGGAACAGCTGAAAGTCTGCAGTGTACTGCATTGCCTTTTTTTTTTTTTTTTGAATGTTGTGTTTTGTGTTTTGGTATCCTATCTTGTTTATAAAATGTCCACCTGCATGTGTACATGAGATATTCAGCACATGCTTAAAATAACGGTATTGTGCAGTAGACTTTGTGTTATATGATTTTTTGCAATGATAGTCCAGTGTAAGTGTTCTGAGCAAGTGTAAGGTAGACTAGACTATGCTGTGATGATTGGTAGGTTAGGTGTATTAAACACATTTTACACTTACAGTGTTTTCAATTTATGACAGGTTTATCTGGATATAACCCTGTTGTAAGTCAAGGAACATCTCTGTACTTGAGCATATATAACCTCAGAGGCTTCTTCCGGAGAAGCTAGGCTGGGAAAGGAATCCAAGTAGCTGAAGTGAGTGTGGGAGCATGGTTTTCATGGGTTGTCTGAAGTTCTCTTGTCCA
The DNA here is from genome assembly GCA_004026905.1 of Hystrix cristata. Classification (NCBI taxonomy): domain Eukaryota; kingdom Metazoa; phylum Chordata; class Mammalia; order Rodentia; family Hystricidae; genus Hystrix; species Hystrix cristata. The sequence continues at coordinate 179,771 of PVJO010000518.1, read as the reverse complement.
GGAAGACTGTCTTGGCCCCTCTTATGAACTGCCACATTGATTCAGTTAGTCCACAAATGTTTACTGAGTACTCGCTCCATGTGTTGGTTACCAGGAGAACCAAGTCACATTAGTTGTACTCCCACGTTTTGCCTTAGCCTGCACCCTCCTACTTTTATGTCTAGGGACGATTCAGACAGGAAAACTAGTCAGGACAGGGCAGTGGTGCAAGGCGATCCAGAGTGCTTCAGGAGCATTGTGGACGTTGGCTTCTGAGAGCTGTCTTCTGAGCTGTCACATAGGTCAGACGGAAGCAGGCTAACATGAGAAATGGTGGGGAGCATTTCAGGCAGAAGAAGTCGTATGTGCAGGGGCACAGAAGCTGGGATGCCTGCTCCTTTAGAATGTCACCATAGTTCTGATTTTTTTTGTTTTTTTTTTTGGTGCCCAGGATTGAACTCGGGGCCTCGTACTTGCGAGGCAAGCACTCTAACCACTGAGCTAAATCCCCAGCCCCAGAGTTCTGAATAACAGTACCAAAGAACATTTTCTGGGAGTGCAGGACAAAGTAGAAAACAAGGTAGGCCTACCTAGTAGACCTGAGTGAAATCTTCTGAGGTCCTTTGTGCCTAGACCCACCAGTGTCTGAGTTAAAATTGTGTTGCTTCAGGGGTGGGGTTTTAGCTCAGTGGTAGAGTGCTTGCCTAGCAAGCGCAAGGCCCTGAGTTCGATCCCAGCACCCCCACCCCCAAAATTGTGTTGCTTCTCCTCAAACAGTCCTTCCTTGGATCGACTCCCTGAGACCCCAAGCCCTAATACACACTCCACTGTAATGTGTTGTTATGAAGGAGACACTAACTTGAGGAAATTTAAGTTTTTGTTCCAGTTCTTTCACTTAAAGATGTTTGACCTTGGGCTGTCACTTCAGAATCTGGAGTCAGACTTTAATTAATGTGGATGGCATTCATGTCTACTTTGCCTTCTCTTGTTGTTTAGGAAGGTGATATTAGGGCTCTTTGACTGCTTTGTAAACACATACAGGTCTATACAGATATTGATGGTTGTATTTATACAGCTGGTTTATCGCTTTAGTTTCTTTACCCAAAAGGCATGGCAGTGTGATCTCTTTAGCCCTGGTTTGGCCCAAGTAATGATGGCCCAAGTTACTTGCTAGAGAAATGGTCCAGAAGAAGTTGTGTCAAATTATTGAACAAGGTTTATTTATTGAGGCAGGCCTTCCTGTGTAACTAACCCAGGCAACCCTTGGTTCTTTTTTTTTTTTTTTTTTTTTGGTGCTGGGGATCGAACTCAGGGCCTTGTGCTTGCAAGGCAGGCACTCCAACCACTGAGCTAAATCCCCAGCCCCAGGCTACCCTTGAATTTACAATCTTCCTGTCTCAGAGTACTGGGATTGTAGGCCTATGCCTCATGCCTGGCACTGTTGCTCCTAACCTGAGAAGAGGCATACGTAGGCATGCATAAACCACCTTTATCTTTGCTTCACTCTTATGAGGTATTTTGTTTGTTGGTTTGTTTTAAGCTGAATGTTGAGACAATACAACTAGAATAAAGATTTGATAGCTTGGCTTGCGATACAGAAACAATTCACTCCATGATGAGAATGGCATGTTTAACTAGTCTCTTCCAGGTTATTTATGGTAGCAACCCTGGTTTCTGGTTATTCATCTAGATAAGTCAGACTTCGGAGCTTACTTTGCTTAAGAATGTAATAGTTACCTATCTTTCAGAAGAAACAATTAACCGTCTTTTAAGTGCAGCCTAAGATGATGGCATGGGGTCGTATATGGTCATGTTCTTTGCGATCCTGGGAATTTTTTGCGGTATATTAAATTCAAAACGTACATGACCTTGTTGATATATGTTGCATCGTGTCGACTATCAAGAGGAGAGAAAGATTGGTGACTTCATGACACGGCGGGCTTTGCCCAGGTCAAGGTCGACCTTCATGAGATCTTTTTAAGAAGTTGGCAGAGGTAGAAGCTCTTTCAGACAAGGGGAACATTCTGAGCAAGGGAAAGTACTTAGAAACCTGCGGAATGTGTGCGGTGAGGTGGTGGGTCCCCGCACCCCTGCCCCTTGGCCCAGTCCCACAATCTCAGTAAATTGCCCAGCCGGGCTCAAATTTGCAGTCCTCCTGCCTCAGCCTGCCAGAGTACCAGAGTTATAGGAGTGTAGCACCACTCTTATTTTTCTTTCTTTTTTGCCTCGAGACAGGGTCTCACTTTGTAGCCCTGACAGACCTTGAACTCAGGACTCTCCTGCCTCGGCCTCCTCAGTGGTGAGATGACAAGTGTGCACTACCTTGGCTGGTTTGTAGTTTTTCTCACTGTCTCTTTTTCTACTGGTGTCAGTTCTTCCAAGGTCTAACCCTTTTCTTTCTGTCTACTTCTTTGAAGAGCCAACTTGTGTGGAACACAGAGAGCTTTCTGAATGAGTCACTGTCAAGGCAGTTAATGTCTCTTTTCTTCTCTTTCCCTCCTTCCCCTTCTATAAATTGTGAGTGTAGTAAGTAATGTATGTCTTGTGTTTGGTCATCGTCCGAAGTGCGATCCTTCTGTGTGTCCTGGCACACCTTCCTGCAATGGAGTGGTTGCCTGAAATGACTGCTAACCGTCTGCACAAGGTTGAGGCTTAAACCTGCCGTGGACCCATTTGTCTTCAAATCTTAGCTGAGTGCGGTGGCCCGTGTCTGTCATCCCAGCACTCTGGGAGCCTGAGGAAGAAGGATTGCGAATTTGAGCCCAGCCTGGGCAATCTCGTGGCTTAGTGAGACCCTGTCTCAAAATAAAAGTAGTGAAAAGGTCTGGGGATGCAGCTCGGGGCAAAGGCTCTGGGTTCAATTCCCAGTACTGGAAAAGAAAGAAAGAGTATTAGTCTTAGCTAGGCCTGGTGGCACGTGCCTATAATCCCAGCTACTTGGAAGGCTGAGACTGATGGATAGCAAGTTTGAGCCCACCCTGAGCAACTGATGAGACCTTTTCTTGGGTTCAGTGCCCAGAATCGCTTTGGGGGAAAATAGCAAGTTGGGCACTAGAGGTGCTGAGTATAGAGGCTGTATCTTTTATATAAGGAAAGCAGGCATAGAAGCATTGGTTTGGCCGCTCAAGTTGATGTGTAATTTAAGATTGTGTAGGCAATTAAGAAAACCTAAAACCCTGTGGATATAGTCCATTCAATGTAGTAATTATCTTTCAGATGCCAAGTACAACGTTAATTCTTTAGCTTTAGGATAGCACTGATTTCTTCAACATTTCATGATTACATAGAGCAGACTGTGTTTCACCGCACAACAAAATGTCATCAGTGTGCTTAAAATTCTTTATGGTAGTGGTTTAAATCCATCCTGAATATATTATCTTCATTTATTTAATTATTAACCAGCTGGCTTATCAAAAGCAAGTGGCATTAAATTTACTAAGCTTCAGTCAAATTTAAGTCTTCATAAATAGTACTGTTTACTTCTGAAATCATGTTCCTAGGAGAAAAATGGGACCAGAATTTAGCTTTCTTTTAATCCACCATTTGCTTCATTTTCTTCACAGTTAACTCCTTGTGGGGGTTGTATAGTTCTCAGCTGTGTGCTTATATTTGGAAAGTGGTGATGTTTCCTTGATGTGAGTGGTTATAACATGTATCACTGTTATCTTCGTAATTACCTAGTAGCTTTTCATATGAGTGTTGATTTATTAAAATAATTAGTCTGAATTGATGCTTATTAAAGAGCTGGACTCTTAAACATTATTAACACTATCTTTTATTTATTAGAATTATATAGTGTCCTTCTTTCAGATGCTCAAGGCAAAATACTGAGCACTTTGACCCCGCAGTATTACCACTAAATAGTTGAAAATTAGGGGAGGAGTCAGGGGAGTAAATTATATTGGTTATCACCAATCTGGTTATCACTCAGATTTTGCCCCAGGCTTCAGTTCTAAAACCTGAAACTTGAATTTTTATGTAAAAAATTATCTCCAAGATTGCTTCATATGTCTCCCATTTGTTGAAAAATTTGCCATCTAAAAGATAACCAATGATGTGGAAGAAATGAGTAGAGCTTTCAGCAAGATGAACACAAAGAGTACGGAGTTCCATTATCAAAACAAGGTTCCCATAGAGTGTCCTTAATAAAATAGAGCCTCTGCACCATTGTTTGGTTCTGGGAATTATGTTAAAAACAGAGTTACATTATGGTTTTCAGGCTGGTTTCCTTGTTTTCTGTTGTTTTAGGCCTCGTTTGGGCTGTCACCAGCATATCATCCCAGGGATTGCTTTGGCCTTTGCTCAGTGGGCATGTGCATTCTTTGAAGTTTTTAACCTAATAGACCTGGGCAGCAAGCTCTACAGAAATAAGAGTTATTTATTTATTTATTTATTTATTTATTTATTTATTTATTTTTTATTTTATTTTATTTTTTTTTGGTGCTGGGGATTGAACTCAGGGCCTTGTGCCTGCAAGACAAGCACTCTAACTGCTGAGCTAAATCCCCAGCCCAAATAAGAGTTATTTAAAAGGCTTTGTTGTGAAACAAAGTTACTGAACTTGACAGTCATTTAAGATTATTTTAAAATGTAACAGTGTGGCAAAATAGTATTTCTGGAATGTCCATTCCTCAAAATGTTAAAAGAATTGTTTTTCAGAAGCTGTCAGTGTGTGGAAACAATGCCTTGTGGGTGCTTTAGGGTTTTCCTTCTTGCATGGGGTGGGGTGGCGTTGCAAAAAGGCCGTAGTCCTATGGGAAACATTGAAAAACCCTCTTTAGTGTTTTATAGGAATTGTCCCAAACTGTAAAGCAGTAGAAGTACTTTTCTAGAATTCCCTTCATCCTTTCAGAAGGGTTGTCACACTTTCATTAGCAGGTAGTGTTTCATCAAGCTTTTGGTTTGTGCACGTGCCTCATTGGACACCTAAACTGTTCTGGTGGGGCACATTCTTTTTATATACAGGCATTTGAATTAGTACACTATTGGCATTTCACTGAGCTCATACAAAGTCTTTGGTTATCTGGGAAAGGGGTTAGGGAAATAACTATTTTAAGAGAGAAATAGATTGTGACTGCTGTTGTTTTGTCTTTTAGAGTGTGCTTGAAGATAGTAGATTGTACCCCTGGCTCATTTACCTAGGCTTTTGTTGCTTGAAATATGCCTTAGAAAGTTAAGAACATCAAGGTCCTTGAGTTGCCTTCAAAAGTTTAAAGGTGCTCAGGGAATAATAGCGAAGTGAATTTAGGGAGCTGGTAGCAGCGGGCATATTTGTAAGGTGTGACATAGTGGACTTCCTCCACGCTCACTGGGTTGGGTCTGGAATTAAAAGTAGTGATGGACATGTATTTTACCATATGAAGGTAAAGAAAAGATAAGGAAACAATGAACATTTCTGGAAGGTAAATTCTTTCTTTCCAAGTTTAGGGACTATGGGACTGGGTACTTTATCTTACTGTATTCTTTATCTTGCTATTTAATGTATGTAACAATCTTGTGAGATAACTTACTCAGTGACTAGGTATCTTGTCCCACAATAGTTATGGTGTTGCAGATATCAAACCTGAGTTTGTCCCTTATCAGAGCCTTTGTACTTTCTTGTATACTGCTGTTAGTTTTTGTTTTTTACCGCTATTAGTTCTTTCAAGTTAACTCATAAAGGGGTTCATTCTTGGAAGAGAGAGAGGCAGAGAACTCTGTAACTGTTAAGGAAGTAATAATGGCTGTCAGTAATAATGGCTGATGTTCTTAAGAACATCAGTGCAGTTGCCAGCTGTGGTAATGCATGTCTGTAGTCCCAGCTATCTGGGAGGTTGAGACAAGAGGATCACAAATTCATTTCTGGTCCTGGCAATTTGGTGACTCAGTGAAACTCTGCCTGAAAATTTTAAAAAGGGCTGGGAATGTAGCCTGGTGCTGAGGTCTTGTTTTCAAGTCTCCATTAGGAGGAGGAGGGGAATTCAGTCAATTCATTAAGACTGTCTTCCCTAAAGAGCTTAAGACATCATACTACAGCAATATATGCATACCCGTGTTTATAGCATCACAACTCAATAGCTAAATCCTGAAAGCAGCCTGTGTACTCATCAGTAGACAATTAGATAAAGAAAATGTGGTACCAGTACATAATGGAATACGAACTACTTGACTGTAAAGAAGGACAAATATTATCAAGAGGAATGAAAAATGGGAAGGGAGATTTAGAGGAGGAGGGAGGTAGGAGGGAAAGGAATTTAAAAAAAAAAAAGAAACAATCTGTATTATGTACATGTACCCACTTCCCAACATGACTGTAAATGGTATCTACTGCAAACATGTACTAATAAAAATTTCTGTAAAAGAATTGTTCTTTGAATTTTTAAAAAAAAATTCTATACTATAAATTCATACTATAAAAAATTCATACTATAAAAAAGTTTGACTGATGATTCCGAAGCATTCTTTGACTGACTTTGTGAATATTAGTTCACTGTTACATCCGATTTTGATGATGTTTCATGATTCTGTATATGCAGAAAACCTTGAGTTTGTGAGTAACGCATGATTCTGCTCCCTCTCCTTTGGAAGACACGGCAAAGCACGTGTGTGAGAGACAGAGATTTCATAGACTTGCCAATGTCTAAAGTGCAATTAGAGAAAATAGAGAAGTGCTTATTAAGATAGGAATGTTTAAAACACATGGCCTTTACAGGTGCCACTTTAAACTTTACAAGTAGATCTAAACATTTAGTCCTCTGGGCTTCTGACAGGCCACTGCCTTGGGCAGAGAAGTTAACACGTAACTAGAGACTTTTCTCAGTGTAGCAAAAGGTCAGTTTAAGATGACAAGAAGTGCTGCCAATTTAAGGTGACAACAAGAGGCCTACATTGGGAAGCCATCATTCCTCGAAATGGTGGCATCATAAGCATGTGAGCTAGAGCAGAATGGGTTTAGTGACATACTTGTATGTAATGATTATCTGCATAATAGACGGTTGTCCAAAGTGGAGATACGTGGGTTTCTTCCTTTTGCACAACTAATCTTTTGAGGTTTTCTTTATAAACAGACATCTCCTGGGGGTGGGAGGTGGATCTAGCACAATTCTGAGCCAGGTTTGGCCCAACTCCGTACACTGAAAATGTCCTGTGAGCCAGTCTTTAGTTTGGGGAGGAAACTTGGCCCTTAGAGTTTCCTGCCTCTAGGTGTTGGGGAGCAAGGAGGGGAATGGGAACTGGATACTTGTGGTCTCCCACTAGGAGCTTAGAAAAGGCTGGTTAATTCTTTAGGCTCTGGGTGTCAGGGAAGATGGCACTGAGGACATGTGACTGGGTGTGCTTTTACTGTGAGCTGGACGACTTTGTAAGTGTGTGTTTCTGTAATTCTTGCAACAAGGCCAGGAAGTGGGTGCCACAACCCGGAGGTTCTTGACCCCAGGCTGTGAAGCAGAGGTAGGGGTGGAGTACAGCTGTATGCTTTATTCTCATGCTGGCAGTATTTCCTCCCTCAAAAGATGAGCTGGGAGTATGACTGCTCTTGGCTTTCTTATTTATTATGTTGTCAGGAAGAAGGAAGGAGTACTGCAAATATGAGAGTAGGAATAGAGAAAAGACGAAAAGAGAAATAGGATAGAAAAAAAAGTAAAGGTACTAAATCGTAATTGTCTCATTGGCACCTCTTCCATAAAGTACATAGTTGCTTTGGGCATTATAATGACTGCGACTGCCTTTAAAAGAAAATCTTTTGCTCAGCACAGGGGCACATACCTGTAATCCCAGCTACTTGGGAGGCTGAGGCAGGAGTGCAAATTTGAGGACAGCCTAGGCAACTTAGTATGACCCTGTCTCAAAATAAAATACAAAGGGCTAGACTGTAGGTCTGGTAGAGCAAGGCCCTGTGTTCAATCCCAATACCACAACCCCCCCCAAAAAAAAGGGAAAGAAAAAATTATTTTTTTCCCACCAGTTCTGTGTTTTCCCTAAGAACTTATATCCTAACTTGATCATTTTGTACTGCACTCTTTTTTGGGGGGGGGTGCTGGGGATCAAACTCAGGGCCTTGTGCTTGCTAGGCAAGCGCTCTACCACTGAGCTAAATCCCCAACCCCACTTGATCATTTTGGGGTATTTATTTGTGTTGAAAATTGGGTGCTAAGGCTATTAACTGTACCTTCCCTTCTGCTACTCCACTCTCTGTTCTTAAGTCTTTTATTTCCTAATATCTGTCGCTGTATTTCTGGATTAATTGGGTGCTGTTTTATTTAGCCTCTTTAGTAGCAGCATTCAGTATTTTTAGTGTAGTAGAAACGGGAAGGAAGGGAGTGGTGCCTACCTGGGAAGTCAGCCAGCACCCTCTCCATGTTACCCGGCAAGAGCACCGAGGTCCAGACCTCGCCGGGTGTCACTGGGTATACAGTCCCTAGTCCTCCAAAGCCTGGGTGCTTTGCTTTACAGATGGAGCTGTTTTTCCTGTCTTGCCGTCACTTAGAGGACTTAGCTAACCTCCTTTAGCGGTCATTTCCTACTCTGTAGTGTATGGAGGCTTGAACTCAGCATCTGTTAGTGTTCTTCTAGCTCTTCACTTGAGGACTTGAGATTAAACTTTAGCTGAAGAACATGGAAAGCCTCTAAAGGACAGAAATTGGGACTCTGGTTTCTCACAGTTTACCAGTACTTGGTGGTACAGAGCTCCTGAACCATTAGTATTCATTAAACATTGACTCTGTAGTTCATATTCAGAAGCTCACTACTTCCGCTCTTTCTTGAGCATTCTTGGGAATACTCTGATTCAGTTTTTTCTGTATCACCTCATATTGTGTGAATTGTGTATCACTTGCATATTTTGTTTTATCTTTCTGCTTACTTCATTGACTTGCTGCCTTGTCTCCCTGTTAGAATATAAGCTTCAGTAGGTTTTTGTTTCATTATTTGCAGTAGTGACTAGTGGAGTATATTCTCTTATTGTTGTTTCCTTTTCCTAGTATCACAGAGCAGGGATACATCCTGGACTTGGTCATCTTTTCAGTGTTTGTTATGTTCATTTGAAATAGAAGAATACACAGGAATTTGCTGGGAAAACAAAGCAAAACAAAACAAAGATTTGTCCTTGTGGAGGCTTATTTGAATTCTCATTCTGTTTGAATTGATTTGTTGGAGTATAGACATATACTAATGGACTTCTCTGAAAAATATAAATCTGTGCCTTTGACCTTTGTGAATTCAAGCACTGCTTTACTAATGGGGGAAGGAAAGCCATGGCTCACTCTTGAGAGAATCTCTCAGTTAGAACTTCATGTAATTTGAGTGCCTTCTAATTTCCTCCAGTCTCACTTAGAGCACAGCAGAGGTGGAAGGGACCAGAGTCTTCTAGAAGATTCATCAAATCTTGATCAGCTCATTTGGGTCCTTTTATTTCATTTTATTATTTTTAAATTGTTGCTTTTGTTGCCATTCTCTTTCAAAGCAAGATTGTTTCTTTTCTTTCTTTACATACCTGTCATTGAGCACAGTGCTTAGCAATTAGTCATATTCAGTAAACATCTTGAAGTCTCTTCTACCTTTGAAAATACAAACTGCTTCCTGGCTTATATTTGCCCTCTTTCGCTCTTCACTTCCTTCTTGTTCTATAAGCCTTTGGAGAGAGTACTCACTGCCTCTGTGTTCTTAACATTCATTTACTCCTGAAATCATTGCCAAAGAGCTCAATTATTTCCTTATCACATCTCGTGTTTTTTATGTATTGTCATATGTGTGCTCTGTAGCATTTACCATCTTGGTTATTGACACTCTTGCCTTGACCCTTCCTAGTCACTCTGTTTTGTTTTTTTTTCCAAGCCGTGTGGCCACTTTTGTCTATTCTAGATGCAGTCCTGTTTATGATCAGGGTTACAGTGTCTGTCCCTCACCCCCCAAACTCTCCATCTCTCCTATTTCTTCCTTCTCCCTCTTCCCTTTGGGCACTCTTTTGTCAGTACCTTTGGCTTCTCATACAGTGATATATGAGCCTAGGCCTAAGCCAAGCCCCTATATAGGGTCATAGGTACTTTAAGTAAAGCATATCCCAAACTGAACTCCTCACCACTCCCGTTTTCTTCTTTCTATCTCTTCTTCCTGCTGTCTCATTGAGTGTGCACCCACCTTCCTGTATTTATATGATGCTTTATATATTTCTTTCAGGTGGTTTTTAGTAATAACTCTACACTTAAAGAGTGTGAAATCCGGGGACAGACAGCTTGGGTGTGAATTCTAGGTCTGCCACCTGAAAGTGAGGTTACTTTTAATAAGGTGTTTAACCTCTCTGTACCTCAGATTCTTCACTCTGGGTAAAATAAAGAAACACATGTAAAATAAAATAACGTGCTTAGAATAAGCCTACACTGTTAAATGTTAGCAAACTGTCACATTTTATTTACTTATTTGTTTTTGTAATGCTGTACACTGCCTTCCATTTACTGTATTTTGATACATCTTTACCCCATGGTGATTTAGAGGATCTGCAAGCCGGTGCAAATATTTCATAACTATTTGGCCATTTGAGTATACATGCACACAATACTTCACATCTTTCTGCAATTAAAAAAAAAACTTTGTGTAACAAAAACACTGAGTATGAAGATTAAAGGGCTGATACAACTGACTAGGTACAATGAGAATCTATACCAAGTATTCGTTCCTCTGAGATGAGGGTAGCACAGCCCTGTTCAGTTAAGAAAACCATCCTTAGAATTCAGGACCCTTTTTTATTTTTAAGTAGGGCCTAGAGTACCTTAGCTGCTAATTAGGTACTGAACAATGGCTACGTCCCCCACTTATGCCATGAATTCTTAGGGAACAGGTTCGAGCAGCCCAGGCTCCTTCCCATTGGTTCTCACAAAGTGTGCAGGCAACCTCATGCTTCATTAAAACCCAGATAGCTTCCTCTTTGGCTTTCTTCTTTTTCTGATCATTTTTCTTGACAGTGTCAGGATGCAGTCTCAACTCTTAGAGTGCTCGATATGCGCATCAATCCTCTTGGCCAGTATTTTGTCCTTAATTTGCTTGTTCACAGCAAGGCCAATGGCATGCTGGGTAGCACTGTAGACTTCCAGTTTTGCTGTGGTGATATTTGTGTCGCGTTTCTTATTGAACAGCACCCATTCCCTTAGTGTCTACAATTTCACCCCTTTTTGTAGATTGCTGTATATGTGGCCAAAGGATCAAACCCATGTTTTCTAAAAGACCTAGAGAGCACATACCAGGTCCCTGTCCTCTTTCCCTTTGTGTTTGTCATTTTGGCAGACTACTGGAAGATGGCAGCAGTTGCAGCTGAAAGGGACCTTTAATTTTTAAAGATACATCATCACAGTCTCAATCCCAGAGATTGTGCTGTTATTAGTTTGGGTTGGGCTCTGGAATGGTCCTGTAAATGTATTTGCTTTGTCTTCCCAGCATTCTGGGAGGCCGCAGGCGTGCCCTGTTATTCCTCTGGCCCGAGAGCCTTGCATAGATTCTGGAGCATTTTGTTTAAACCCTCTCCCCCCCTTTTCCAATACTGGGGATTGAGCCCAGGGCCTATGCACTGAGCTACATCCCCAGTCTATTTCCTATTTTTTATTTGGAGATGAGGTCTTACCAAGTGTCTAAGTAGCCATGGTAGGGCACAAAAGTGTGATTTTCCCTCAGCCTCCCAGAGTGCTGGGATTACTGAGAGCAAGACTTGTATAAAATGTATGTGCAAACCATGCACATATTTGGGGGAAAAGCATTCCAGAAAGGCAAGTACAGAGCGCTTAGGTCGTGATGACTTGGTGTGTTCAAGGAGCTGGGTGTAGTGGTGCATTCAGGAGGATTGCAAATCTGAGGCCAGCCTGAGCTATATACAAAGCTCAAGGCTGACTGGATTTTGTCATGAGACCCTAGAACCTGTCTTGAAAAAGAAAAAAAAAACCTAGGGAAAAAGAAAAGCAGCAAGATTATTGTGCCTGGACCAGAGTCACGGAGGTGCACACTGGGAGATTGGCTCCGAGAAGAGGGCAGGACACGAGATGGACTTTCAGTCGTGTTGTGATTTGGTAAGCTGTGGATGATGCAAAAGGTCATGGTGGTTGCGAGGAGAGCAGGCTGCGTATAGATCTCTGGTTGGTGGTATGTGTGGAAGCCATATGGCTGCTAAGACGATCCAGACTATGGGTATGAGAGAGGCTTTGGTGTGGACCTAGGTAGCGGCAACGGTAGTGGTGAGAGGTGCTCCGATTCTAAGTCTGGTTTGAAGGTAGAACTGACAGAACCTACTGATGGATTAAGCAGAGGAAGAGAAGAAGCTGAGGCGCAACTACTTTGGGCCCAAGCAGTTGGTTGAGTGGTGATTTCTTGTTTTGAGACGAGAAGCAGTGCATTTGGGGAAGAGTATATCTCACACAGGTTCTGTGGACGTGATAAACTTAAGATGCTGATGACACAGGCAAGGAGAGATGTGAAATGGGCAGTTGAGTCTAGAGCTTAGGACCAGGCTGGGTAGGCCAGGCTGCAGATATAAATGTGGAAATCATCATTTTATTGTTAGAATGCAGTACAAGAAGGAATAATTTCTTCTGACTAGAGAGATTAGGTAAGCTTTTCCAAGATAGAAGGCATTTGAGCAAAACTGTGAAGAATGAGTATAACTTCCAAAGGCAGGGAAAGGGGGAAATAGAGAGTATTTTTCATCCAAGTCTCACAGCCTTTTCGCCTGGCCTCTTGTTGAATTTGTTTAAGAAGCTGCTGACCTGGTTGATAATCTCTTTTCACTGATGTAGCCACTTAGGTTCTCTATTGAAAAGGAAACCACACCATATTACACACTAACTGATAAACCACATTCTGCTATTTCTCATTGTTCACAAATTGAAAATTCTGGTTAGACTGGAGAGGCGCAGAATGCTAAATGTATTGTCTATTCATCTGTGTCTCTGATGTGAGTTGGGCAGTACTCATTTTTGTGTGGAGACTTATTGTGTGTTGTCATCTTCCTTAAAGAGGAGATGACACTTTAGGGGAGGTTTTGAGGTTGACACTGTGTGCTTGACTTGGACTGTTAATTTGTAACTCAGTCAAAGTAAAGCAACAGCTACAATCATGAGAATAGCTTATCTTTTATTTTTGTGATCATTGTAATCACAGATGAATTTGAGATAGACCCACATCTACAACTTTGACAAAAGCTAGTTTATGAATTTAGAGAAAAATTACTAAGATGTTTGTTAGTCAGTGGATTAAATATCGTGCATTGAAAAAAGATTATTGAATCATTTCAAATTTTTTTGAACTGATGCATAGAATCATCTGTGAATATTCCTGTTACCTAGATATGGGTAGAATGTATGAAGCTTCTGCTCTTATATGATGCTTACAGCCATTTTTGTATTTAGAAATAACTAGTATGTTAAAAAAAAGCAGTATTTATCTTTAGATGAGTGAAGGCTTCTCATTTTTAAGTTAATAAAATAGTGTTTGTCAAAGTTGTAGATGTGGGTCTGTCTTGAATTAGTAAGATCCTGGCTGTGCTAAACATGTTTAAAGTGATAACCTTTTTTTTTTTTAAATGGATAACATGAAGATGACTCTCACTGTAGGTTTTTTGTTTTTCAACAGTCCACAAGTCAGGATGCCAGTAGGTTTGTATATGTAGGGCATTCTGGGCAAAGAGAAATTTTTTCAGAAGAGCATCATTGCTGAACGTGTAATCCCAGCACTTGGGAGGCTGAGGCAGGAGAATTGCTGAGAATTCAAGGCTAGCCTGAACTACATAGCGAGCTCCTGTCTCAAAAAAAAAAAAGAAGAAGAAGAAGAAGAAGAAGAAGAAGAGCATCATTAGTCTCACATAAATGAAAGGTACTTTTCTTATTTGGAAAACATTTAATACAGAAATATGTAGATAATGTGGTAAATAACCCAAATGCAGAGCCAGTAAATGTTAGTAATGTATTGTGCTTCATATCTACCTAGTCAAACTCCCTGCTTTTTCTTACCCCCTAGAAGTATTTAATGTGAACCATTCCCATTTTTCTAAATCACTTAATGAAGCTTCATGATGTATTAACATACCTTTGAGACCCATCAATTGTTGAAACACAGATCGTGTTCATTCTTTTACACTGTTGTGGAGTATTCCTTCAGAAGGATTTGGTACATTTATTATGAGTAAGTTCTCTATATATTCTGAATACTAATAAGTTACTTATCTGCTACATTATGTAAACTGCAAGTATGTTTGTGTTTCCAGGCTGTTCCTCCTGTCTAACATCATGTCTTTTTCAGGTAGCTTTTCTGAGTTTGATTTTAGTCTCCTATAAGTAATCTATTGACTTCTTACATCTATTGACTTCTTAACACTACAGTATTGCTTTGCAGTCTGGTTTTCCCACCTGTGGAGGTGGATTAATTTCTGCTCTGAAGGAGCTAGGAAACCAGTGAATTGAGTAAGCAGCCTGCAGAGTTGGTAAATTCTATTTCAGCCAGGCTGCTTGAGTGTGTTTTGTGGCATCATCAGTGAGAGTTTGTGTTGATTTCCTCTGCTATAATAATGGGTGCGATGTTCTCAGCAGCCAGATGTCTCATGGGGATATAGGGAGGTTGTTTTATTAATTTAGAACACTTTGCATGCTAAGATTTCTTTAGGAAAATGTTGTGTCCTATGTAGGGTTATTTATATGTGTTTATTTCAAAATAAGAGCTGCACAATAAGGCTTTCTGCTGAAATATTGGGATACAATGTGCTTCATTAAAAACACATTGGTTGCAAAGCTTTATTTTTGTTTCCAAAGCATTGATTTAATGTGTGAGCTAACAATTCAATCAAGAAAATGGATTTTTAAAAAAATCCAACTTCTCCAATTCCACACTCCTGAATTTATGGTTATTTAAGAGCTCATTCTCTTTGAGTATCTAGTACTATGCTGTCTTTCTTTCAGTTTTTAGGAAAGGGGCAATTTTAAAAATCATTAAATAATTATGATTAAAGCATTAGTAACACAAGTGAACATTTAAACCCTTCAACCTGTATATAAACAGCACAAACTTAAAATGACTTCACATTTGGGTTTCGAGGTAGATGTCTGTTCATAGGTCATGCAGCAGCATCAGTGAAGAGTTACTCTGAAGAAGTCTTACTGTTAGTGCAGCCCACGTGTTATACACACTACACATGTTGCCCTGTTTTAGACTTGGATGTAATGATGAGTAGGGTACACATGGCCCCCCTCATGTGGAAACAGGGAAAGAACATACGAAGTATGACCTGTGCAGGAGGTGAGAGAGTGATAATGCTTCAAAGTGAATGGAAGAAGTCTTAGTGTCTCTTTACCCACAGCCTGATTGCTATAGGAAGAAATACCGCCTCAGTAAAGTAGACAGAAGCATGGTGTGGCCATTCCCTTCTTTGGCAGATTTATTGAGAATCTGTTCTATGCCTGTAAGTGTTGTAGGTGCTGATGATCGTTTGTAAACAAGAGAGACAAAAACGTTGGTGTTCATAGTTTCCATTCTAAAAGAGGAACTCTTACATAAACAAAGGACATAGTGTGGGAATTGGTGCATTGCAGATGGGTAGAAAAAGCAGAAAGCAATAGAATACATTTAATGAAAATAGACTATCAAAGCGTAAACATAAAATAGACAACAGGTTTTACTTTAGAGGGTCCACATTTCCCTATCTTAATATACTTTTCCCATGTAACAGAGTCTGATTGTATTGAAACCTCGAGCACAATTTTATTGTCCAAGCAAAATCCATCAAAAGTCATAGGCTTCTGGAGATAGATTATTACCTTCCCAGAAGGTAATCTTTTTGGAGTTGAAGTGAAATATGGTAACTTGTTTTTTGGAGGGGTTGTGGAAAAGAGAGATACTGTGTATTTACAAGAGTGTAAAATAATATAGCTCTTTTTATGCAGAATGAAAGAAGCTGTTGTGAAGCCAGTAACTTTAAGTTTAGGTCTGGAAGGCTGAGAGCTGATAGATTATATATCAAGTTGGTATATAACTTTTTTGGTAACATCCATTGTGTGAGTTTCAAAGTATTGTAGCTACATCAAGAGATAAATTACAAAGGAGGGTATTTGTAACACAGGAATTCCATGAACTCCAAAAAAGAAAGAAGAGAAGCAATTTGTTTGCAAAACGGAGCATCCTTCCCTCCTGCCAGTCCACAGACATGCATTTCCTCAAAATCTCAAAATAAGGTTGAGGATTTAGCTCAGTGATAGAGCTCTTGCGTAGTAGGGGCAAGGCCCAGAGTTTGATCCCCAGCACCAAGAAGGAAAAAAAAAAAATCTCAAAATAGCAGGGGTGCTACCAAAACTAAATTGATGTAAAAAGCTAAATATCCCCCTAGTTTAAAAAAAAAAAAAAAAGACTATTTTCTAGAGCAGTTCTAGGTCTCAGCAAACTGAGCAGAAAGTAGAGTTCCTGTAAACCCCCAACCCCATGCGTGAACAGCCTGTTCCAGTGTCAGCATCCCACAGCAGAGTGGTACATTGCTTACCATTGGTAAGTTTACAGTGACACATAATTTTCATGCAAAGTGCATAGTCTGCATTAGGAGTCACTCTTGCACACGGGGTTTGGACCACTGTATAATGACCTGTATCCACTGTTACAGTACCACAGTATTTTCAGTGTCCAGAAAATTCTGTGTACTCCTGTTACCCCATCAACCTATGATCTTTTTACTGTTTCTATAGTTTTGCTTTTTCCACAGTGTCATCATATAGTGAAGTCATATAGTATGTAGCCTTTTCAGAATGATTTCTTTCACATAAGAATATACATTTAGAGTTCCTCTGTGTCTTTTCATGGTTTGATAGCTTATTTCTTTTTTGTTTTAAATGCTAATTCGTTGTCTGGATGTACCATTTGATTTTATCTACCTACTGAAGGACATTTTTTTTGCTTCCAAGGTTTGGCAGTTATGAATAAAGCTACTGTAAGCATCTGTGTGCAGGTTTTTGTGTGGACATAAGTTTTCAACTCATTTGGGTAAGTACCAAGGAAAGGGATTACTGGCTTGTGTGGTGAAAATACATTTAATTTTATAAGAAACCGCCAGGGCATCTTTCAAAGTGGCTGTCCCATTTTACATTCCTGCTGGCAGTATGTGAGACTTCCTGTTGCTCCACAACCTTGCCAGCCTTTATTGTTGGCAGTATTTTAGATTTTGGCCATTCTAGTAAGTGTGTAGTGGTATTTCGTTTTTTTAAACTCACAGTTCTCTAGTGACATGAGATGATAAGTATCTTTTCATGTGCTTTTTTGTGCCCTGTACATCTTTGGTGAGAGGTCTGTGCAGATCCTTTGCTCATTTTTAAATTAGGTTCTTCATTTTCTTAATTGTTGAGTTTTAAGAGTTTTATGTATTTTGGTTGATGATCCTTTCTCACATATTTCTTTTGCAAATATTTTCCCACAGTCTGTGGCTTGTTTGTCCTTTCATTCTCTTGACATTGCCTCCATGGCAATGTCCCAGCAGAATTTTACCAGATTTAAAAAAAATTCTAATGAAGTCTAGCTTGTCATTTATTTCTTTTGTGGTTTACGCCTTTGCTGTTGTATCTAAAAAGTTGTGTCCAAACTCAGGGTTATTTAACTTTTTTCTGTGTTCTAGGAGTTTTAGAGTTCGATTTTACAAGTACAGTTTATTTTCTGGCAGAAATGAATTGCTGAGTTAAAAATAAAATTATTTATTTGCAGCTGGGGATTTAGCACAGTGGTTAGAGTGCTTGCCTTGCAAGCACAAGACCCGAGTTCAATCCCCAGCACACAAAAAAAAAAAACTCAAAAAAATTATTTATTTGCATAAATAAAATTATATAAACATTGAATCCTGTCATTTAATAGATGAAATGATACTGTTTACTGGAGTCCTAGCAGAGTCCCAACTCTGGGAGTTCCAGTGGATCGGTCCAGCCCACCCAAAGGGCCAATTGAAGAGAGGAATGGTGGTCAGGGCAGGAAAGGAACTTATTATCGGTGCGACTACACTGGGAAGTGAAACAGCAGTCTGGTGACTTAAATTCTATTTCTCCAAGGAGTCTTGGATTATATAGGGAAGAAACTGAACCAAGGATTGGGGGCTTGCATAAATGGTGATCTTAGTCAGACTGGTCTGCCTTATCATTATCTCAGGATCGTTAAGCAGTGCCTTGTTGGTGGTAAGAAAATTGCTGCTGCCTGGATGTAGTTTCTGCTCTTGTCAGGAGATGTTTATCCATCAGACCTGTTGTTCCTAGAATCTATGGTGACTGCAGGAAAGAATAAATGGGAGAAAGAACAATTCAGAAAGGCAAGATGGAGTTAGTTAAGTCAAAGGTTGATCCCTCCTCCAATGTTATGTGCTTGAGGCCATACAGATAAATAAGGCCAAGGCTGAGTTTTGAGTTCACTGGGAGTTTTCATTGTTTCCTTTTACAGTTGGTGGGGCACAAACTCTTAAATTACTCTTTCCTGAAGATGGTACTTACGTTTCCTGAAAGGACGAATTCTGTGTTAATCATAGGTCTCTAAATGAATGATTACAGACAAGAAGTACTTAAATCATACATATAGTGAGAAAATATTAAAGATTTGATGGAATACTTTTTCCACAAAATGCTGTTAGGTTTCCTGATATGTTTGTATAGTCATTTTTGAAGTAATATTCAACACCTGGAACCTGTCCTCTTCGGATTGAGAAGTTTGCTGCGTTGTGGCCTTCTTTGGCCTTTAAGCCAGAACTCTATTTAAGGTTCCATTTTTGTAATTGAGATACAGCCTTTTACTTTTAATGATACATGCATTTCTGCTGGTGTTATTACTGTAATTGCTTTCTAAAACAGGTCAATTCTAGGGCTTCCTACTTTCTTAAGAAACGTTCTTTAAAAAGACAAAAAGCCAAGCAGTGGGGAATGTAGAAGAAATAGTTCATGCTGTGCTTTGCTTTATCTTTTAGAGCACGTCAGGGAGTTCATATTTGGTGAGTTAATACTGTTTCATGAGCATCTATATCAAATGTAGGTAAATTTTCACAGGTGAATATATGTATAAGTCATGAAGAACACTATTCAGATTGTTAAAAGGAAGAATAAAAATTTTAAAGAGTATTTCCAATTTCTCCCAAATTCATATTGCTTTTTTTTTAACCTCCCATTTCATATTTGAGACACTTAGTGTCTAGTTTTGTATAGATATTATCTGAACAAGGAATAGAAGATTAGAAAGAAAACTGATTAAAAGTAAGTGTTGTTCTGAGGCACAAATGATTTTTTTCATCTCTTTTTTTTTTTTTGGTGGTGCCAGGGATCGAACTCAGGGCCTTGTGCTTGCAAGGCAAGCACTCTAATCACTGAGCTAAATACCCGGCCTGATTTTTTTCATCTCTTAAAAGAAAAATTCTGAGTTTTGAAGGAGATTTCATTTGTAAAGTTGACTTCGTACTTTATAAGTAATATTTAAATTCATTGGTAATAAATATGCATGTTTATATAGGGAAATCCCATTTTTTACATAATGCTTTAATGGAAATGGCAGTTTTATGAAATGAAAGTGGCTAGTAAATATCTGAATGATGTTTATAAGCCTTACATCATTTTTATTGAGGTTTTTGTGTATACTAATTCATTAACAGAGGGGTAAAGGAGGATACTAACATTATAGGAGTTTATCTCCCATAATTACTCAAATTGAATAGGATTTATTTTCAATAAAATTCTTACAGTAAATTGTCCAGAAAAAGTAAGTAAATAAATTGTCCAGAGTGGAAAGAGGAGGATTGCCCTGTTTTTACAAAACATCTTGATTTTTACCAATGGAAATTAGCTATTTTGTCAATAATGTTGTTACGTTGCATATATATTCAGCATTCATCCGTCTAGGTTTTTACAAATAAAAGTTTAGGCCCAAGAAGTGCTACATAAAGATCTAGGATTGAGTGTTAAAGGAGAAATAGGAGGAGTTTATTTTACCCTGCTTATTATTGCAAATATTGCTTGTCTTTTGAAGAGTTAGAGGCTCTTTAATGTGATTCATATGTAAGTTGAAATGCCATTTAGATTTCCATGTCATAGATTTTTACATGGGGAAATTTCTGCAAACAAGTTAGTGTTTACAGTTAAATTTGCCTTAATTTTGTAGAGTGCTTGGAAGAGGTTGATTTAACAGATGAGTTACCTAAACCTGGGCTCCCCCAACCCATCTTCATAAAGAGAAGGGGGATGAGACTAGAGTTAAGTTGGAACTAGTAAGTATTCTCAGTTCCACCAAAGTGAAAAGTCTATGTATGTTTCGATGTGTTTGGGGCCATTTTGAATTCTTGGCTTTATGATCTGATGATGCTTCCACGTTTTTGAGGCAGAATCTTACTGAAATGAATGATTTTAAGTTTATATCTAGAAATCTTTAAGGACTGATAGTGTTTGAGTCACGTTTAGACCATTATTGAATTCTTTTTTTCCCCTAGGCTTCATATTTGACAGCTTACCCCTTTCATGTGTTACTTTTGTAGACACACGTTTTTGTCCACCAGTTTTCTTTTTTCCCCCAGTAATGAAGGGCTTCTTGAGCTGCAGCCTTGCTTACATGAAGTTCTGACTGGCTGGGTTTATGTGAGGGGCAAGCAATACATGTGTGTGGCCATTTGTTTGTATTCATGTAGGTTTGTATGCCTTATTGCTCTCTTTGGCCCTAGAAAATCAGAGCTGTATTTAGCTATTCTTTTTTTAGTTCCTGCTTGCTGAAGTGATCCCCACTTTAAGCAAGCAGAGACTTGATGCAGGATCAGACTTTCTCCATCTTCTTATGAGTCTGATAGTATACATTGGAAAGTGGAACACAGTGGAGTCCCAGAAAGTTGCAGCCTCCATAATCCCCTGGATACTGCCTCGGCACCAAGTATCCCATTTCTCTTTTGATGCCAAGAACTTGGTGCAAGGATGGAGCATCGTCAGCATCTGGCTGTCCCTCATGGTAACTGAAAATCCTCTAGGCCACAGAGTGCAGCTCTCCTGTGTTCTTAGTAGGGAGCTGACTTGGAGTGTAGAGAGAGGCATGTTTGTGAAGTCAGTAGCTGAGATGGAATACTAAAGATTTTGCCTTTCCTCGCATCTGGCTAAAGCTACACCTCCAGACCCTTCAAGAAACCTCCTCTTGAGGGTTCCAGCCTGACTCCCAGAAAGCCAAAGGAAGGGCTTCTTGGAAAGATAGTAGAGGAATTCTTTTCAGGTAGTCAATTCTTGAAGGTGTCTTGTTGGTGGAATGAGAGTAGCTTTCAGTATAAGTAATCCCCGAACAATAGATGATTCAGTTCTATGGGTGATGTAACATGTGTGTGTTCTACTATGGATGGTCAGTTCCACAGTGATGTAACACGTGTGTTCCTAAAATTACTATACTATACAACAAATTGCAGTAAAAACCATAGGGTTAATGGGAGGAACAAGCTTAGGTGCACAATACTCAACGACTCTGTTGGTGATGTACACACAAAGTTAGGGACCTAATAAGAGCAGCAACTGCTACAGTAGACATGGCACTTTACTTGGAAAAAGACCTGGAGTTTGCCTGTGAATATAGTGTCATCATAGTAGCAGCCTGCAAGTCACTGTGATACGGAGGGAGGAGAATTGCCTGAAATCCAGTGAAAAATTGCAATACCAGGTCTGGCTCATGACCTGAGCCTTGGGAACTGAGATAGCCTATATATTGGTGGTTGAGATGTGTGTGGACGGGTGTTGATCCTATTTTGGGCAGTGAGGTTGAGCAGGGTGCAGTTTTCTATGTTTGCCTAGCGTTTTTTGCAGGCAAAATTATTTATAAGGAAATGTGAAAATCGTTTTATGCTCAGATTGTCCCCTTAATATGCACATCAATCACATTTGGATGAATTTGTGTTTTCTTCTAGCAGAATTGGCTGTACTTTATTTGATTTTGGAATTGAGTCCCCTTTCCTTTCTTCCTGTCCACCATTATTGATTTTTTAATATGTATTTAAGTTAAGCCCATATCAAATTGATTTTTCATACTCTGAGGAAACCAGCCTGAGATTTTAATTTTGCTAGAGATGATCCACAGGTAGTTTCTTTCTTGGTGAATATATATGTATATCAAGATCTTTACTTGAAGTCAGATACGGTGCTGGGGGTACAGGGATGGGTTGTGCATATTCTTTGTCCTCAAGAATTTAGAATCTGAATGAAGAATTTTCTTATTAAAATTAATTTTATTGGTACACTTTTCATATACATAATGATCGCATTCATCATTTTGTACGTGTACATAATATATCTTGATTCTTCTTTTTTCCCCCATCCCCCTCCCCTCCCTTCAACCCTTCTTCCCCTAAGTAAAGAATTTTCAAAGCACAGATTTAAACATCTTTGTTGGTTCTTTTCAAATGGGACAGATGAAGGAACCATTATGAATTTCTTTGCGATCACAGAACCGTATACTCCTACCCATTCCCGACTTCTGCTTCCTTGTAAATGCAAAAGCAAGAGTAAAGACCTTGCATAGAGGAATCACAAAGATATGAATCACAGGTTGAAAATAGGTAAACATATGAAGGACTGAAGAGGTTTTGGAGTTGAACCCCTCACTTGACCCCTTAATAAGCTTAGTGATTATTAGATACACACTGTATGTTGATAAATGAAAAACAGCAGATTCAAGATAGATGTGAATAGTAAGATCTCATTCTCATCAGCCCCTCCCATGTGTGTACATATGTATGTGTACTTTGTTGGCAAACATAGACGATGTGGAAAGGTCTCCCAGATAGTTAACATGAGTTACCTCAGGGGATACAAGAAAGCTTATTAGCTTCTTTTTCATATATCCTTTATTGTTTGGTTTGTTTTAAGAAGCATGGTTTACTTTTTTAATTAAAAAAAACTAATAAAGTAGGAAATGAATAAATAATAGTGATAATATCCTCAGGGCACAGAGCTTTGTTTCAATCCTCCCAACAGTCTGGGTAGTTGAAACTGATTGTGATGCTTCAGGTGTGGGCTGTCCAGCAGGGCTCTGAACTTCTTGGTGTAGTGTAAGATGACGTTAGCTTTCCTGGCAGCAGTGCTGCGTTGTTAGGGGTTTCTGTGTTTATAGACCATTTATACTCCAAATTCTTTCTGACATCTGCTATTCTTGGCACACTGTGCCCTCGAGAGCTATTTGGGACCCATGTCTATTCCTTTGTGTTCCCTGTTAGATTTCATCTCGTTATTGTGGAAACGAAGTTAGCTTAGGTAAGGACTGGCGTTGAATTCAGGCCTTCTAGTTGCAGTTCCTTACTACCACTAGCTGGTATAAAAACTGGACAAATAACCTGTTTTCCTGAGCCAGCTTTAAAAGAGCAATAGTCATAAAGTTGTGAGATCTCAATGCAGTGCCATATGGCAGAACATTTACTGGGCACCTCTCAAAGTAGAAAGAACATGGTAAGTATTAGCTGTTGCTTCCTGCACATTAACCTCATCTCTCCCATCTGTCTACATGTTAAGAGGCAGTTTTAGATCTTGGATCTTCCCTTAACCATATTCCAAAGCCGCCCTACCATAAACATAATCAGTCTTCTGAACTTTCCTCACAAGATCCTCCTCACTCCACAGGTCCCTTCACTGATGTCGTCACTACCAACCTGAAGCTTGGCAACCCCACAGATCGAAATGTGTGTTTTAAAGTGAAGACCACAGCACCGCGTAGGTACTGTGTGCGGCCCAACAGTGGGATCATTGATGCTGGGGCCTCAATCAATGTATCCGGTAAGTGGGGAAACTGAAGGCCAAAGGGCAGGGCCAAGAGACCCTGGAGCCAGTGGGCTTTCTTATAGCTTTGGATTCGCAGTGGAGCACAGTAAGATGATAGGTGTTTCTCTATCTCCCTCAACCTGCTACTCTCATTAAAAAACTTGGTGGTCTAGGCGGGGCACACACCTGTAATCTCAGCACTTGAGAAGCTGAGGCAGGACGATTGCCATGAGTTCAAGGTCATCCTGGGTTCTACCTAGTGAGCTCAAGGTCAGCCTGAACTACATACCTAGTGAGACCCTGTCTCAAAGAAAAAAAGCATGGTGGTCCCTATCAACTTTTGTTTTTCCATAATTAATACTTCTTTGTTTTGATGCTTACAGCTTTTGTGCCTCAAAAGTTAGAGCAAAATCAAGTGATAACTTTAGACTTGACTTCAGAATAAGTTTGGCTTTCACTCCCTTGAGATTAAATCTGCCCTTTGGCAATAAATAAAAAAAGGCTAAACAAACTTAATTTTAGTTTGTGGGAGAAAGCTAAATGGAGTTATTTTCTTATTTAAGCTAACGATTTCTGACATTAAGCTCGTGTCATTTCCAATGATTGGTAACTGCACTTTACTGATTGTGAAAAGCTAAGGGAGATGAGGTCTGAAGAAATTGAAATATATTCATGGGTATAAGTTTTGTGCATGTCTGAAGGGTTCCCCGCTTCTGTCTGAGAGTGCACATATTCTTCAGAGTCCAGCTTTTGAGAATATGCTGGTGAAGTGCCCAAATTGAGAGTTGGATTTCAGAATTAAGGAAGTGTATGTGATGGGTTTGAGTTTAAAGGTATTTTAGAAATGGAATAAACTTTTAGTTCATTAGAACTTCTGGAGGCAAGAAGGAGCCATGGGGAGCATGTACTCATCCTTTAAATATTAGGTGATTTAATGTCACAGAGGCTTCTGCATCATTAGAAGCTACTACTCATTTGAAGTGAATACCTATCTGGCTTTTTCCATGATAGATTTCGATTGTGATATATTTGGCTATTCATTTGACACCTAAAAGAAAATGATTCACTTCTTTGGAAAGATACAAGGTGTTTCATTATCTGATCATTTCTGCAAACTTCTATTCCCTGAACCCCTGGGTGTCTCGTTACGGCGCACCATACCAGCTCTCCCCATGTGTGCTTCTCCCGGAACCTGTAAGACGTGCTCTGGGTACTTGAAGCAGGTTCTTGTCCAGGAGTAGTTGGGAGGGCGGAAACCAGAACTGATTGGAGTCCCTCTGTGCTGGGCCTGCATGTATTCCATCTCATGTCATTGCTGTCGTCTGCCCTGTGAGGGATGCATTGTAACCTCCATTTCACCAGGGAGGAGACTTGGTAGTTGTAGGTTTACAAAGCTGGCATGTGACAAAGCCCAAGTATGGCCCATTATTTCTGGCTTTGAAGTCCATGCTCTGTGAACTGCAGCGTGCTGGAGGGAGGGGCAGCCCACGGTCTTGGCATTTCTGGATCCGTATGGCTTAAGTTTTTCTATTAAAAATCATGGGTAGCTGAAACCTCTTATGCCCTTCTTTTAACTGCTTTTCCCCCTTGATTTTCTCCCCTTGATTTTCTTGTTCATATCAGATCTGAGCAAGGTTATCAGTAGACAAAAATGACCAGTTTTCAAAGTAAGTATGGGGAACACAACATGGTTTTCTGAACAAAATAATCTCAGTATAGCTGTACAGTGTAGGTGTGCCTTCTGGTGTTAAGTATAAATATGGGCTTGTCTGTCTTTTCAGAAGGAGCCATCTCTTCTTATTATAGGGATTTTAAAAAATGTAATAACTACCTCTGAGCATTTATTTTGCTTTATAATTAACTACTTGAGGAAAGCTAAGATTTTGTGATTATGGCTTTCCCTTTGCAGATGAGAAGGCAGGTATAGGGCACAGTTGTGATCATTGAGGCTTATGTGACTGATGAGTGGCAGAGCTGGTGTGTGAAGCTGAGTGTGTTGGCTCCTGATCCATCCTGTGCTCTTTCTGTGATCTTGCCTTGCCTCACTAGAGTTAGGGGATTACCACACTTACAAATGGCTCTGAAATGTAATGTATTTGGGGATAAAGAGGTTGAATACAGAAGTGTCCACGTGTTTATAGGCCTTCCCCCAGATGAGACACAATTACATTTACACATGAAGAAAGACTCCTTTGTTTTTATTTGGTATTTGTCTCAGTGCTTGTGGGGGAACCTGGATGAAGCCAGATATCATTGCATTTCCAGGGCAGCTTCTCAGCTTGGGAAAGGAGGCTTAGCCCCATGGGCTTCAATTTGATGAACAAAGGGGCCACTGCATTGTTTATTAGATGTGCACACATTGGAATAAAAAGCATTGTCCTCATCCAGGGGTGCTCTTGAAATACAGCCATGTGATGACATTGTAGTAAGTGAGAGTTCACAGGCTCCTTTGGGAAAGGGTATATCCCCAGGAGTGCATTGTTCAAAGCCCACCTTCCCCTTTTCCCCAGTAGCACACTGGCTTTACACACTGCTCAAAGTTTGCTAGATTTGAGGTCAGGAAACTAGAGTAGGAAGCTCAGCTCTGTTCTTTAGCCAGTTGGCTGACCTTTGGCCAACCTATCAGCCTCTGTAGGTTCTACTTTTCTCATTGTAAAATGAGGACAATAGTATCCATCTCACAATATCCACAGATATCACATTACTGGAAGTGTAGTGCAAGAATGGGATTGCATCATTTTTCCTCCAGCTTTGTCAAAAACTGGCTAGTTTTGTTGAAAATGGAATGTATAATATTTGAATTACCTTTTTAGAAACAAATTAATCCCATACATTTTATTAATTTATGAACCTTTCCTAATTTTTTGAAGAAATTAATAATTTTTTCCTTTTTGTATAATATGTATCTGTTGTATTTTATAAGACGCCACCAGTAAATTTTCAAATATGATTTATAAAAATGTGGCCATCAAATCAATTTAAAATACTACTGGCATCTCCCTGCTGACCACACAGAATGAATCTCACAGCATTCTTGAAGAGGACATGACTAGTGCGTCTCTCCCATTTCTGAAAACTCTTGGGATATTCTACCTATTAGGAAAGGTTACAGATCTTTCTTTTGCAGAGGGAGAGAGGGAGGCAAGGAAGGAAAGAGAAACGGGAGAAGAAGGGTGGTAGTGAGGATGATACCTACCTACGGAGGGCTGAGGTTTTTAAAGCACACAGATCTGGGTTGTGATGGGCATGAGCTATGCCCTGTAAAGCTGTCCTCACCTTTCAGATTAACCTGATATTAGGAGACCTTACATTATGCATCGAAAGTTCAGGCTCTGACCTTTCATACTGTTTTCTTCAGAATGTGACAAATCACTTACTTACTAGGTCCTTAAAAAAAAAAAAAACCTCCCTTTTTTATAAACTCAAATAGTAAAGCAGCTGTTGGATATTGAAGCTCGTTGTGTCAGCGGAGTATACTGTGTAGATTTTCCCAGAGAGGTGCTGCGATCCCTTAACTTTTGAGTCCACTTAGTAACCCCTTCTGGGACCCCTGCCTGTTGTAGGAGGCAGCACGGTAGGTGAGGGGCCAGGTGCTCTCTCTCTGTAGTAATTGGCTCAGAGTGCCATGGTTTTGGCTCTTGCTCCTCAATATCACCCACTAGAGCTGGTTTTGAATTATTCAGATCTGGACCTCAGCAGAATAGGCACACTTAAATGGAGATCATGGGAAAGGAGATTGGATTTTCCCCCAGGAGCTTTCACGTGCAAGGAAAATAAAAGTTTTTGAATTAGTGAATTGTTTGAGGCAGTGTGGGGGGGTCTCCCCATTTGTAATAGCTGTACAAAATTAAGTCTATTTCTTCAACTGTGTAGTAGGAAAACATTTTTAAGGTAGAGAACTTCTGAAAATGTCTTTGTGGTAAGCTCTTGGTGGTTTTGGAATTTCTTTTTAATATTGCAGTTTAATAATGAGGGAATTTTCCATTAATATTCCAAACCATGTTCACTAGTGGATACAGCAGGTAAGGTGGTAAAATTATAGGCCCATCAAAAATACTTATGCTTCCTATAATATGATATTAAGTTTAATATTTTTATAACCTTCACTGAATTCTAATTTCACTACAGTAGCAAGCGCGCTTCCATTTGCAGTTCAATTATGCACTTTGGTTGCTAGTGCACTTTGGTTGCAAATTAGAAATGCAAAATGTCTATGTGGGAGGGGCATTGGAAAGAGTCATTAAAGATACCAATGTTGAGGTCCAGATGCACTTTGCTAAGAGTACCCCGGAAATTGAACATGAATTAAAGACAAACACACACAAATCTTCCAGTGTCAGAATCTGTACTTTAGATTGGAATCCAAAGAATTAAGGAGCAGTATTCATTCCTGACGTACAGCCTTCAGCATTCTTTTCAATCACATTTAAAGCATAAAGCTCTTCCAGTAAAATCCTGAGGATGGAGAATGAATGTTGGCAACTCTTCTTGGGTGGAAACATTGGTCAGTTAGTGTAATTGGCTAGTATAGCAATTGATGATTAATCCTTTTAAGATCTTGCTGGCTCCGTTTCATGTAGCTGTCTGGTGGCCCTGGCCCAGCCAGCCTTCGGTGCAGCTTTCAGGTGATTAGTGCCAGAGTAGGAGCGGACTTCATCTGAAGAGAATCCAGGCATTTATCCATCAAGGGCTGGTGGTGGCTCTGCATGGGGAGTTTGGCTTCGAACCACAGCATTCTTCTTTGTTTGATACTTTGCTTTGGAAGTCTCAGATAAGTGTACCTTTTTATAAATGGTTTTCATGAACCAGGTTTATTACCTTTGGATAAGAACAACTCACATTTGTACTTAAAAGATGTCTTTAATCTTTTTCACCAGATTAGATTTGGGTTTTAAAGAAAAAGAAAATTACCAATAAAAATTCAGGTTAATTGTGCCTTTAAAGATTTTTAAAAGTTTATTGAGATATTTCGTTTTCTTAAAAATAGTCCAAGTGTAGCTACACTTGTTGCAAATAGGGAGGGGTGGGTGAATGGAAGGGAGAGGAGGGGAAGGGGGGAAGAGGGGGAAAAACCAAGATGTATCATGTACAGGTACAAAATAACCATGTTGATTATGATCATTATGTATACAATGTACCAATGCATGTTCTTGGTAAAAATAAAAATAAAAAAAAAGGAAAAAAAAATAGTCCTATTTTTCATTTTTTATGAATATAACAATTCTTCATACTTTCAAAGTTCTTGATTAAGATGACTGGTCAAGTACCTGTAATAAACCTTGCTTAGCTGAAGGTACCTTCAACTCTCAGCATGACCAAGAAGCACAAAGTCAGCAGAGTTGCTGAGCAGCTGGAAGTGATGTTCTCTTAGTCAGGCCCCTTCATTCTCGTGCCCTGGGCACTCAGCCTTGAGTCTTGTCCTGTTCACTCTTATTTGGATCACTGCTATGCCGGTTCCAGTTTCCAGCTCATCACAGAGGGAAGGAAAAGGGCTGCCATAGGGGCCACACTGAAAGGGCAGTCATTGACAGTACGGAGCACAAATGAGGGAAGAATTGCCCAAGATGACTCCCGAGGACAGGGAGAGAAACCTCAGAAGTAGAAAGGAATTACCTGGAATCACCCAGGCTCAGGCCGCACTGTGCTCCCCTTGGGAGCTGGTCAGTCCCAAGAGACAGGGCTTGTAAGCCTTACTGAGATAGCAGGCAAGAGTGGCGTATAGTCACAACCAGAAAGAGCCTACACTGTACTCCATCATTGAATTATAGAAAATAGGAATGTTGGAAAAGATTTATATTAAGAAAGGTAATATAAAAAAGAATGAGCCTTGTTATTTGGTCAATGCTTGTGTATAGCATACTTCATCTTCTGTGATCCTACAGAAGGGGTTAGAACATTTGTACTAGTCTCTGCACAGTTCAGTGAATCAGGCTGTGAGGTGCGTGTTACCCAAGACATGTACACAAAGTGGAAAACCCTGTAGAAAACAGTGGAGACAACTAGGTGTTAATTTATTTGTAAATAGGTACAATTATTTACCTTGAGACTCAGTTTCATCCATGGGTCCCTGAATAGGCAAGGGCCCAGAAAGTAGTCATGATTTCAACATTTTGAGAATCTTGAAATAATAAATTTTCTTATGATAGAGGTTCACAGTTTAACAAAAACATCAGGTTTCTTTGCTTTGGACTAAAATTGCATTGCCTCTCTTCAGTAGCCCTGGTGGTCTTCAGCTGATCAGGAAGAGCTCTGGCTGACACTTAGTTTGTCATTGATTAATCTCAAAATAAGAGGAGCAATGACTTCATTATGACCCCACAGATGCAGTTAGATGAGGAATGGTCACTTGATGTGCAGGCTGTGTGGGATGAGAAGACCAGCAGCTATGAGTGGGCCACTTGCAGGAGACAATGGCTCTGGAAAGGACAGAAGAAAGCCAGCTGGGTGGGGGGAGGGAGATGTCATTTCTTTAAGTGGCCCCAGGAGATTTCTAGAGGAAATCCAATTCAGGAGTTTTTTGAAGGTGGGGAGAGAAAAAGGTATACACTGACAACCAGCATACAAATGAGCACCCTCTACATGAGCTGTTGTAACTCCCAGTCCCAATCCCAGTCTAGCTAGGGAAGGCAGGCGTGCAGGTGGGAGCTCAGGAGTCTGCAAGGAGAGTCTTCCGTGAATTAAGTGCCCAAGCAAGATGCAGCCTATGAGGAGTCGCTCTGGGTTGTGACTTTAGGAAACATAGGGGAGCTTAGGCTTCCAGGTGCTGTGCCTGGGAACTGACTGGACATGCACCTTCCAGTCCCACCCCAGCTCTGGTAACTCAGAAACTCGGGGTAGCACTTTGTGCTTTAGCAAGTTCCCCAGGTGGTTTGGATAGAAGCTGCAGCTGGAACATGCCTTCTCACAGGGCTGTGGCAGTGGAAGATGTTTGTACTGCGATGTGGGTAGGGTAGGGAGCATCACCAGCAATATGTCGTATGGGGATGCCATGATGGGGTACTTCGGGAAGAAGAGAAGAGCATCACTGGCTGTAGGGGTGTTGGGACTTGATGTATAGCCACTGGACTGGAAGAGAGGCTTGTCATTGGGAAATAGTAAGAAATCTGAGGATGACCAGGTTGTGAAGAGCTGAACTGACTGATTTCATTCTGCATAGGAAATAGTTGGTTTTTGTTTTGGTGGGGTTTTTTTGTTTGTTTTTTGTTTTTTGTTTTTAGTACATTTAGTCCTTTTTGCGAAATAGTTTTTGTTATGGGGGATTTTGATCTAAAGGGTTAATGTGATATAAGTAGAGTGTTAGGGGGAAATTAAGTTTCTGGGGTTTGTAGGGATTATGCAGGGTGATCTGGATGGGAGAGAAGCTGTGAGAGTGTTAGAAGCGCCGCTGGTGTGGGAGAAATCTAGAAGTGGGTGCCTGAGCCGATTGTGGACATGCAAGATATGGAGAGAGACATTTCCAAGATAAGATTCTGAGATTTAAAAATAAATAAATAGTGTGCCATGGTGCTTGCAAGACTTTTACTCTTTTGCTCTGTTACCATTGTGATGCAGATGAAAATGATCTGTGACTTGCTTGAGCTCTTGGAAGCAGCTTTTATGCTGCCTTTAATCAAGTCATCGTTTCTCTGAGGGAGTGTGTGTGTTAAGTAGCATGTATTTGGATTCCTTCTCTTTTGAAGAAAGTCTAATCTTATTGATCTAGTATTTCCTGACCCTGAAGACCCTTTCTTAACAGGATCTCACTTTAACAATCTGTAATACAGCAGACATCATATCCCAAAGTGTTAGTGTGGGTGAGTAGTGACCGATCTCCAGGCTGTCTCCTGGTAACAGGCTTCTTTTAATGTCCTATCAGCAGACAGATTTTAAGAGTAGGATAGATGGTTCAGTTAAGAGGGTTTTATTTTCAGTGTCTCTGGTATTCAAGTGAAATAAATTAAGTTGATGGGAAGCTCGTCTATAGCCTGCTATGGAAAAAAGTACATCATTTCTGTCACAGTTTACATGTATGAGGCTGAAAGAACAATTAACAACAGTTATTCTGTCACTTTCTCATGTAGTTTCAGCTAATAGGGTATAGCAAATCGGATTTGACACAAGATGATGTAGCTAAGAAGTACAAACTTTTTGAGTTAGGGTCTGTGTTAAGCAGGCTGTGGCTGAGGTACGCCACGGGTCTGGGGTGTATCATAAGTTCTGGTCCGTCCCCCCTGCTGTGTGTTGGCACTCTTGGCCTGCCTGCTCCATGAATGGTGCTCTGAGCTCTGTGCTGTTGGGGCTGGGCAGGTGAGGGCTGTGGGCCTGGAGTTGTGCTGGTGACGTCTAAAGGTGAGGTGACAGTGGGTCTTGGAGCACACACTAGACTAGAGGAGCACAGGCCCCGGCCCCTCCAGAAGAGGTGCGTATGTATTTCGATTGCTGCACGAGGCCCAGTACATCCCTCAGCCTCAAGCTTGGTTTGTGTCAAACGCCTTTGTCTTTTAAACTACATATTCTTTGCAGAGGAATGTTATAGAGAACCGTGGTGCATTAATTTGAATTATTCAGCCAGATCATTTTGCTCCTAAAGGGGCCTGGGAGGCAGCTTGGTGTAGAATAACAGTGCTCAGACCTTTTGGTCTCAGGAACCCCTTACACTCTTAAACTGAAGACCCAAAGAGCTTTTTTGTTTGCCCAATATTTTTATATTAATATCTACCATATTAGAAATTAAACTGAGCAAATAAAGAATTACTAATTCCTTCAAGAATAACAATGCATCGGTTACATTTTAGCAGTAATGTATTTAATGAAAAGTAACTATTTAAAAAAATTAATGAGAAGGCTGGCATTGTTTGACTTTTTTGCAAGTTTCTTTGATATCTTAATAGAAGACCAGCTGGGTTCTCATATCTGCTTTTGTATTCAGTCTGATAATGATGTGTTGCTTTGGTGAATATGTCACCACAGATACAGACTTGGAAAAGGTAAGAGTCTGCTTAATAGCCTTTTCAGATAATCCTAGACATTCTACTTTGATATTACAGCAAATCTTGACAAGTAGTATTTTCTTACTTAACTTTATCTTTTGTAGTGCTGGGTATCAAACCCAGGCCTTGCACATGCTAAGCAGTGCTCTACTGCAGAGCTATATCCCGGGCTCCTTTGTTCACTTTTTGAAAAAATGTGATTTCCATTACATATTTCCCCCCAGAGGATAGTTTTTCTTCAGTCCTTAAGGACATAGCTCCTTAATGGGATTTGGAGGTCATGGGGCAGCATCAGCAGGTCTAAACTGGGGAAGGAGTGTTGGGTTCTTCAGACTTCATGAGATTGGTTCCTGACCAAATTCTCAACCACTGGACTGGGAAGGGACAACTCACGTAGTGTCATAGCCTCACAGATACCCACTGGCAGAAATGTTCTTACTGCCGGTGACCCCCACTGTGTTTGGAAGGATAACCTTCCTACTGGCTTTATCATTGGTGCAGTTTGCAGCATTCTCATCGTTGTACATGCAGTGATGTAGCTGCAGCCCTTTTTGGCATGATTATTATTTCTTTATTTATCATCTTGGAAGCAAGAACCTGAGAGAGACAAGTGGCACTTTTCTAAAGGTCATTGATATGATGTGGAATCTGAAGCCACATATGCGAATTTTTTGAATTTTGTTTCACTGTAATACACTGGTCTCTCTTGCACTTTGAATGGATTTTGTAATATTGCCATGGATCATTTCTAAAGTATTGATTAGCTAGGTTCTATAGATCTTTCAAATGTTGACATGTTCATTGTACAATATTTTAAAAAGCACATTCATTACTATTCCCACTGATCTCACTGGAAGAATTTATTTCTTAAGAATTTAATTTATTTTTATTTATTTATTTGTGGTACTGGGGAATCAAACCCAGGACCTCATGCATACTTGGCAAGCACTCTGCATTGACCTACATTCCCAGCCAGAAGAGTCTTTAAGTACTTGGAAAACTATGAAGCTCTTGGTGACCTATACAAGTTTTCCACAATTACAGTTTTTGCTAGAAAGCCTGTATTTCAGTGTTGGCAACAGGCACTGCAATTTTTTTCCTTGAAATGACAGGCTTACTTCATTTTCAAGAGCATGTATGCCACATACCAGGGTCTGAGTAACCAGAATTTGTCAGCTGTTTGTTAAAGTGAGGATTTTCCATGGGAGGCAGCCAGTCTAGCTCCCAGCCCAGACAGCTGCCTGGTGCTTTCTCCACAGGAGCATTTGGATTCAGGGGCTACCACAAGTGCCATTTCATTGTAAACAATATTAAAAAGATGTGTTGTAAGTAAAGGTCTACACTTAGTAAAATTAGTATTTCTTTTGCTTCATCAAAGGTATTCTTAAGTGAAACTGGCTTTTTTTTTTTTTTTTAATCAAACTGAGGGTGTGTAGTAGTACATAGCATAGTGACATTGAGCACCATTTGCTTCCACGGCCTTAATCTGTGGTAAGGTGCCACCGTTGGGTTTGCACCACCAATTTCAGTGTCAGTACAGCAGTAAAGGCATATAACGTCTTGGTGTTACTCTTACCATAATTTTGACTTCGTATACCACCTAACCTGGACAGGGGGCAGTCCTTCAGGGTCTGCAGATCACATGTGGAGAAGCTGTGTTTTGGGAGTCTGACTGTGGAGTCAGACCAAGTTGGAACCCTACTACATGATTTAATCTGGTAGTCATGGGTCTGCTCACTTAGCTTCCCAGGTCCTTGTCTTTTCATCTACAAAATAAAGAAATGACCTTCTTTGATGGACTGTTGTGAGGACTGAATGGGAGAACCAAAGAGTATCTGCCTTCATTAGTAGCAAGTGCTGGGAGAGGTTATTTTCCTTCCTTCCCTTCTTGGGGCATGATGTAGGGATTGGGGTTGAGAGCAGTGGGCTAACCAAGTAAGATCTAAAATCCCTAAAACTCAATTCATTTTACTTTTAAAAATGAATTTTGTTCCAACATTAGTATGAAGATTGTGTCCAAATTCTGAAAAAGGTTGATAATCAGTTGTCTAAGAAAGCTCACAGTGTACACAAAACAGTAGGACTGCGTAGTTTATAGTGTATAGTGTATTTCCATTGAGGGTAGGGGAAAAAAAAAAAAACAAAAACGTGGAGATTGCACTTTCAGAAGAGTGAGGGTTCTGACTGACCACTCTGGTCATTTGTCCCAGAGGTGAAGGTCAAGCCCAGGTTTGTAAAGATGTTCTGGGCCCACCTACAGGAAAGCTTTTGCTAGCTTGCTGATCCCATCTGTAGAGTTCATTGTGTTCTGAGTCCATCGCCACTAGCGAGACCTCTTCTCTTGGAGCAGCCTCACCTTTACACCTGGAAGAATAAGATTCCAAGCAGAGTGACCTTTTGTTTCCTCCGTTGGTGGTCATAATCAGATTTGGGGTATCTAGATGGAGCATTCTTGTTTTATAGATAGACTTGGTGTCATGCATATACAAGCCCTCGGTTAATATAGGGGTTGCTCTCTAACATCGGTTGAATTTTGTACTGAAGAAGTCTTCTGGCAGGGCCTCTTGTAGCTCAGAGCACCCAGGTGGATACTGGGCAGCAGAACTACCTGGTGACTACGATACCTGTGCATTTCAGGCCAGTGCATTGTCAGGGTTTCATGAATTTTCTCTGTCTCCAAGGTGGAAGAGATCCTGCCTCTCCCAAATGGATGGAGGAAAATGGATGTTTCTGTTCCCTGCCATGCACTGTTCCTTAAGTTCTGCCATGGGACCTTGGTACATGATGTAAATCCAGATTGTGGTAGAGTGCTTGGCTGTACTCATGTTCATAAAGTTTTGACTCTTCCTGTTTTACTGCTTCCTAACATTGTGACCTTGAGTGAACTCTGTAACTTTGTGGAGCTCCAGATTCTTTATGCATAGACTGGGCCAGAGACACTGTACTTCCCTTTATCTGCTGCAGGGTGGTTGGTTGTAAGGCTTCAGACCAAGCACCTAGGAAGCCCTAAAATGGGATTTCAAGTCAGAAGACTGGTGGGTACGAAGTGGGAAGAGTCAGGGAACCCGTGCTGGTGGGAAGGACTAACAGTCTCAGAGGACGCAGCATTGGTCCCTTGTAGTGGCTGAGAACATTAGCTGCATGCAGACTGCCTGGGTGAGTTTGTGCTCCTCAGTAGTGTGACCATAGGCATGTTGTTAACCTCTTTGTACTTTAGTATTTTCTTTTTTTTTGGTGCCGGGGATCGAACTCAGGGCCTTGTGCTTGCAAGGCAAGCACTCTAATCACTGAGCTAAATCCCCAGCCCCTTTTAGTATTTTCATCTAAAAAATAGACTTCGAAGTAACACCCCCCGACACACACAATAGTACCAGCCTTCTTTGGGGTGCTAGGGATCGAACTCAAAGCCTTGCACTTGCTAGGCAAGCACTCTACCATTAAGCTAAATCCCCAACTGTACCAACCTTTTAAGGATTAAATGAAAAAATAATAGACTTAAGAACAGAGCCCAACCCAGGTGTGGTGGCACACACCTGGAATCCCAGCACAGAGAGTGGCTGAGACAGGAGGTCTCCAAGTTCAAGACCCCCTGGGCAAGTTAGCGAGACTCTTTTTCACAATAAAAAACAAAAACAGCTTGGAATGTGGTACGTGGTAGAGCATTCCAGGATTCAATCCCCACAACAGGGGGTAAAAATAGAAAAAACAGATCCCAGTTTATGGCACATGGAAACACTCAGTCTCTGTCAGCTCTTGTGGTCAGGGCTGCAATAGGCTTTCCCTGAATGTGAAGTCGTTTTCAGGGAAATTAACTAGATGTGTGGTTTAACCAAAGTCTTGTAGCAGGTAACATTTCAGAGTGGCCGTGGTTTAACTGGTCTGGTACCTAGCCTACCCAAGAAGGCCCCTCAGTGCAGCAGAGTTGACTTGTCCACTGGGTCTTCTCAAGGTTCCCCCATGTTCTTAGGAAGAAAGGGGGGTGATGTGTGAGCTGATATGTATTTTTTTTTCTCCTCTCTGAATGTCCAGTTTGTGTGCATTCTCTAGCATCCTCTTCTATTGGCAAAATTGTATTTCCAGCATTACCTTGATTAGCTGTGTGGGAAATGGGATGGAGGGAAGCTGAAACAGTTTTTTAAATGTCTTGTATTATTCTGTTTTAGTTCCTGAAGATATGTTTTCATTCAAAGATATGTTTTCTTGAACAAAACAGGCATGTGGTATTCCTTTCCAGCTTCCCTGTTCTGCAAGACAGGTATTTATGGTTGGTTTGCAGGAAACCTGAGTCCCAGCCCTACTCCCAGCTCTTCCACTGCTGCTTTCTAACCTTGGGCAAGTCCGCCTTCTTTTTTGGACCTTAGGTTTGTGACTTACAAAATGGGAATGTTACCATCTCTTCTTTGCTTCCTTCACAAGGCGAGTCCTAAGGCTCAGATGAGAGAATATGGGGGAAAGTGCTTTACCTCACAGCCTAAATATTAGCATGACAAATGGCACTGATAACCAAGTTCTGACCCTCCTAATGAAATATTTTCTTTCTCAGTGATGTTACAGCCTTTCGATTATGATCCCAATGAGAAAAGTAAACACAAGTTTATGGTTCAGTCTATGTTTGCTCCAACTGACACTTCTGATATGGAAGCAGTAGTAAGTACTGAATGCTTCTTACTTTTTTCAGTAATAGTAACAAAAACCAACTAGGTATAGGATTGTGGGTGCATGCATTTCAAAATTGTTTACAGGGGAATGGTGTTTTCTAGGTTTGTATTTTGATGACCTTTATGGTTTTTCTAACCTTTGATGAATAATTTTAGCATTTTATATAGTTTTCTAGAATACTATTTTTTTCCTGACTTGTATAAATTTAATTTGCTTTAGCAGTTTCTTACCCTGATGGATTGTAGCTTGAATGACTGGGGACTGCTCTCTATCTTCCTCCCTCTTGTTCCCCAGAAAGGAGAACTTGTCATTGTAGGGAATGTTTCTTGCCTGCTGTTTCATTCCCCCTAAACCCAGAAGGATGTGAGAGTATTGAATATTAAATGTCCTTTCCAGCTTACACTTTCTTTGCCCCTTTTTGGCTTGGTTCTAGTGAGCATGATTCTTTGTTTTCTTGTTTGTGATGCTGAGGCTCCAGCTCCAGCTAGAGCCTTGTGCATGCTAGGCAAGTGCTCTACTGCTGAACTACAACTACAGCCCAATTCTTTTTTATTTTTTTAACCCTAACCCCCCCACACATTAATATATGTTTAACTGTTCCTTTAATTTGGTAAAATTAGAATGACTTAATTTTTAGAAATTAAATAAGCGATCTTATTGATGTTTCTGGAAAAAGAGAGATTATAATGGAAATTCTCCCCAAAGTAAGCTTTTGAATGAATCCATAAACATTCTGGTGCTGTGTGAATCATAGTCTGCAAACCTTGCAGAATGATCGCAGCATCAGCGACAGGCTACCTGGTCTTCACAGTCCAGAAAAAGAGGGCAGGATTGATGACTCCTGCCTTCCTTACTGTCCAGCTTCACCAGCCCAGAGAGAGACCCAGGTCATCCAAGAGATGTTTACAAATTTGGGTGGGCTGTTGTTATTCTACTGTTGTTTTCATCTTTTGAAGTTTTATTTTAAGGGCTGTTTCATGCAGAATGCATCTTCCCGTGCCAGTGTCTCTGCTCAACTTTTTCTTTTAGTCTTGGAAAAGCATAATTGACCATCTTATTGAGGTTTAACTTGGGGACAGAAAAAGAAGGGCAAGGCAGGTGTTTTTAAATTGAGAGAGATCAGTGATAACAGGCCGACTTCCTAAGAATGATCATTGAGGCATTCATTCCTCATTTCCTGGAACAAGTTGTATCACCTAATATTAATTTATGTGATCAAGTAAACATAGGTACAAAATAGGTAGTGTCCAATAGTATGTTCTGTCTGGCTTTCACTGCAAGACATGCTGAAAAGTGCAGGAGCTTGGTCACCTTGATGTTAAACTGAGTTCTGCCTCCTGCTGACTTTGTGGTCTAGAGCAAGTTTCAGAAACGCTTGAGGTTTTGGTTACTTGTATAATGAGGATAAAAATTCAGCTGACATGGCTGTGAGGATTAGTGTGCTGCTTGTAAATGTCTGACCCAGTGTCTGTATTCATTCATCTGAGCTTCATCAAAGGGTCATTTCACTTTCTACTGTGATTATTTTTATTTGTGCAAATATATATCGTAGGAAAATTAGGAAATACACGAAGGAGTGAAAGCTAAAGCTAAAAACAACTTGTAATTCTTTCATCCGAGACCTAATCACTATTAATGAGAGCCTTGTGCTTATTCTTTGAGGTAGTTTTCTTTTTATTTTGGTATAAGAGAAAGTAGGAAACATAGTGTAGCAACCACTCACCCTAGCCTAAGTTTGCCATTTGTTAACACCTGCCATATTTGCTCCCTTTCTGTCATAAACTTTCTTTTCTGCAGAGCCATTTACATGCAGGGTACAGAATTCACAACACGTCACCCTTGAGTACTTAAGAACAGTCTCTTATAGAGACACAATACTGTCAGTATAATCAAGAAAATGAAACTTAATTCAGTATTATTATCTAATAGAAAAATCCATGATAGACATTTTCCAGTTACTCCAAAAATGGCCTTCAGTTGTTGTTATTCTAGTTAGAGGAACCTTGCCCTTTTTGTTTTTCATGACTTTGAAGTTTTTAGAATCTAAGCTAGTTTAGATTTTATAG
The DNA here is from genome assembly GCA_004026905.1 of Hystrix cristata. NCBI lineage: Eukaryota > Metazoa > Chordata > Mammalia > Rodentia > Hystricidae > Hystrix > Hystrix cristata. The sequence continues at coordinate 140,393 of PVJO010000518.1, read as the reverse complement.
AAAATCTCATGTTCTGGATTCATCTGGTTATTTCCTCATAACTAAATCGAAGTTAAATATCCAAGTCAAGCGTATGCTATAGGCGAAGGCATGGATGCGTCATATCAGAAGGCATTTCATGCTCAGGGTCATCACTTTGTCAGTGGTGCTCTTTGATTGCTTGTCTTGAGTGGTCACTGCTAGATCTCTCAGTGACAAAGCATACCTCTCACCGCTGTGCGTAGTAGGGGCGTTGTGATGCGCACTGCTCTGATACCTGGAGACCACGTGAATACCCTGCTCACAGCAGTCTGTCGCGGAGTCCATCAATATCTAGTGATGGAGCCTTGCCTGATCCTCTTGATATACACACAGGCACATTCCACGGACCGTGTGCATAGAGGAGAAGGTTTCAGTGTAGTTTGTAATTTTTTTACTTCATATTCTGCAGCTCTTCCCATATAGTAGAATGTGCTTCAGTGTCATTTGAGAGTGGCAGCACGCTATTCCATGGAATGGATCTGCCTTAATTTGTGTGGCAGTCCCCTGGTGTTGGACACATAGATTGTTTTTTTGTTTTTGGTTCTTGGGATGTTGTTGCTCTAGCTGCCCTGCATGGTTTTGGGGAGGCTGTGGAAGGGGTTGCCTCCTTTTCCTGTATTGTACCCTGCTGTGCTGGTCTGTAGTTCTCAGAACACCTTAGATTCCCATCCTGCACTGCTGAGAGGAAGGGGTAAATCCCAGAACCTGGAGTTAACCTGGAAAATGCCCTCACCAGCAGACTGGAAGGGAGTGAATGTGGGCTCTTAGAACAGAGGTCCCAGCCCTGACACAGCCATAGTAGTAGGGAATGTCTTGCTAGTTGATGTGCTCCTTTGGTAGTTAGCAGGATGGTTCTAAAACCCCTCCCAGGTGGTACCTTCTGAGACTTTCTCAGGAGGATCTGCCCCAAAAGGAAATGGACTCAGCTACCTTTGGTTTTCTAGCTCATGTGGAAAGATCCCACTTTGTGCAGTGGCCCTCACTGTTCCTGTGCTTCCACAGACAGTCATGTGAGGAGCACCGGTGGACTGCGAGAAGTCAGGCAGCAAGAGTGGAGTTTTTCCAGTGTGATAAATATTCAGGAAAACTCGTATATTTAATCATATCATGTTAAAAATATTGAAATCTCAGCAGACTTAAATTCTTTATTTAATATGTATCGGGGCCTTCTCGTTAAGAGTATTTTTCTGAAATTGTCAGTTATAGTTGGAAAATTATGCTTTGAGCAGCTTTATAATATCCTGATTATTAAATTTAAATTGTTTTAGTGGAAGGAGGCAAAACCGGAAGACCTTATGGATTCCAAACTTAGATGTGTGTTTGAATTGCCAGCAGAAAATGATAAACCAGTAAGTATGTTTATTGTTAACAGTAATTGAATGTTGCAAGCTGATGCTTATTTGCATACCATCTCCTGCAAAACTGAGATCTAAGTTGGCAAATTATTTTCCTTCCTCTAATGTTTGAAGAAAAAAATAAGCTGAAATCAACAAATAAGTGGGCCTTTATGAAATCAGCCTTTGAAAGTTTTGTAGAAAGACAACTAATTGAAATAATTTTCCACTGGAAAAGGGCAACCCATTGACTCTTGAGATGTCACAAATCCCAGAGCACTGCTTTGGCTTGACAGAGCTGTGGGTTAAACAGTGGACGAGACCAAAATGGGGAATCATTTGCCTTTGCTTATTGGACAGGTGGCAAGCTCTTGGTTTATTTTACAGTGTTCCTGTCAACCCTTTCCATCAGCACCACCTCTCCTTCCTCCTTTTTCCTCACCTACCTCTTCACTCAAAAACAACTTTTAGATAAGGGTTTTTAAACCTCAGCCCTGTCAGCATTTTGGGTTGGCTTGTTCTTTGTGGGTGGGCCCTCCATGCACTGCACAGTGCTGAGCAGCATCCCTGCTCTCTAGGCGTGGTTGCGTGTGCTCTGGGGGGCAAGGAGCACATTTCTTCCAGCTGTCAGCTCAGCTTCCCTTGGTGGGAAACCAGAGATGAGCTGGCCTTGCCTTTGCTGTGACCAGTTGAAGAGAAGAACTGTATTTGAAATGCTCATCTGGACCTCTCTTCAACCTAGTTAAAAAAATTAAAATTATGTTTAAAACACAAGCAATTTAAAAACCCACAAAGAATCTCAAACTGTCTTGGCCATTAGTAGTTGGAACTGGGGAATTGAAATGCTCTGAAGCATTCTGTTAATATGATCCGTAATCATCTCCGGGAGTGTGGTTGATTTGTGTCAAAGCTACGTAGTATTTTCTTCTCTCTAATTGACCACTGTTGTCATCTTTGTTTCTTTGAATGAACAGTTGTGTCTGTCCTCCCAACCCTCAATCTTCCCATTGTGCATTTTGCCACAGGCAAGTCAGTTGGAAGTGAAGGACCTGAATTCCAGTCTCAGCTCTGTGATGGTGGACTTGGTAGCTGGGGGCTTGCCTCCTAGGGCTTCTCTCTGGGAAGTAAGGGGTAGAGCTGGATGTCCAATTTTTCTGTTGCTCCCCAGATCCCTCGGGCAACAACCCTCAGGTACTTCTCCCCCAATAACCGAGCACTTCATGCCCTGCTCTGACTGGCTGTCTCCAGTAAATCTCAGCTATCTTAGCATAGTCTCTGCAGGAGACCTGGGAGGTACGTGTGGCTCCCCAGACTGAAGCACAGCGGACTGTGCAGTTGCTTCACCTTCGTCCCTGCTTCCCAGTTCTAAGTTGGTGAGGTAATTTATCCCTATTAGTGTTTTCCCTGGACTTCTACGGCTACCTGACAGATCTTCACAGTGACAGTAATTTGTGGCTGATAATTCCTAAGCTTACAGTTACAATATGCTAATTTTTGCCTGGCAGGAATTTGATAGTGCAATGTGCACAGCCCTTTTCTCATTCTTTGAAGTATTTGTCTCAGCCCAACTTCATTATTTGCCCTTAATCCATAGTTTCTAGGGCCCGGTTGCTTTATTTAGATTATTAGATACCAGATAAAGTGATCTATTTTTAAAATAAATGTGACATTTTGTATGTGTAGTGTTTGCTGAGAAATACTTTTCATTAAAAATGCCTTTTTTACATAGTTGATGATCCTTGGGCTTTCATTTCTTTCTTTTGTGATGGGGAGGTGCTGGGGATCTAACTCAGGGCCTTGTACTTGCGAGGCAAGTGCTCTACCACTTGAGTTAAATCCCCAACCCCTTTTGTTTATTTCTGAACAGCATGATGTAGAAATAAATAAAATTATATCTACAACGGCATCAAAGACAGAAACACCATCAGTGTCTAAATCTCTGACTTCATCTCTGGACGACACTGAAGTTAAGAAGGTGGTGGAAGAATGTAAGAGGCTGCAAGGTGAAGTCCAGAGGCTTCGGGAGGAGAACAAGCAATTCAAGGTAACAATAGTTTTCCCATCCATAAAAAATGACCATTTTCACTAGGATCTTTAGTGGCAAAGTTGGCAAACCCCTGAATTCAAAGGTATTTTTGTGCTTTGCTTCATGCTTATTTTTCCTCTCCTGGGGAGAAATTTCTGTAACTTTCATCAGGTTCTCAGAAGGGTTCTTGAGTCCCCCCAAATTAAGAATCATGGATGCTTGGGCAGAAATTTCTCAGTGTTTAAACTCTTACTCTTTTAAAAACAAGGAGAAAAAACCCCAGACACACACGTAACACAACAAACACTTTTACCTCCATTCATGTAACCTGTAAAAACAGCACTGGTTATTTTGAGCATAGATTTTCAAATCCCACTCTGTCTCCTTCACTTGGGTGGAAGTCTCTGGAAAAGGCTACTGATCTGTGCTCTGTTCTAATGTTGCTTGGTTCTGAATTTTGAAGACTAAGTAGGCCTGAGCAGCTGTGCTCTTGAAACTGCTGCTGTGGTAGTGGGATTGGAAAGGCAATGCTGGCGTGGTAGAGGGAAGTAGAGTATATGGAGAAGAAGCCTGAGTCTGTAGTTCGGGAGGAGGAGCTGGCATGGTGGGTCAGATTGCAGTGGGTGATGAGGGCAGCAGGTGATGCTTTCTGAGCTTGGAGACCTGTAGTGGTGTAGAAGTGACTCTAGTTCACAAGCTTAAACTAGCTCTCAGATGTACCAGTCACAGCACTTCTTAAGTGTGTGTTTACTGAACACTTCTATGGCCCCTTCCATTTCAGACGTGGTATTCAAGAGACTATTTCTGAACACTTGATTATGGAAATTTTTGTTGCAACTTAAATTTTACGACCTGTCTGTTCTCTTAATTTTGATCATGTCGTCCAAGCACGCAGTAGGTTTCTACTGTTTAACTGCCATAGCACCAGGTACATGTAACACATTCATTTAAGCTGACTTTTCTTTCTCTCTCACATTGACACTCAGGTGGCTATAGGAGGACTGACAGGTTTTAAGTGACCTCACTGTCTTCCTTTGTAATTTGCCTCCATCAGCACCTCCTATTAGCACAGGGTAAATTAGGAAGCTCATACTTTACGACTAACAATCTGAGATATGCCTAAAGTTTCTTTGTTTCTCTTCAGAAATAGAATTTTGTGCATTTAAAGTGTTGAATGGGTAGAAATGGCTTCTATATAAATCCAGTAAAATAAATGCTGTATTTTGCTGTGCCCATTTTTTTGAAGTTAATCAGACAGCGCCAATCTTTCGTTAGCTGTGCAGTGTTGTTGGCCGTGCTCCATGAACAGAATATCTCGAAAATATCAGACCAGTCTTGACACTAGAAGATTTCTTCATCCTGTCAAATACTGATTTCTTGTTTTGTGTTGGTTTATTCTTTCATTTGACCAACAGATTTAGTGAGAGTCTCTCTTTGCTGGCACTGTAGATTCAAGTGTAAACAGTCTGTGCACCTGAGGAGCTCCCGCTGATGGGGCTGCACGGGGAGAAAACAAGACAGAAATGATTACAACCCATGTGATAATTGTCCATCAGGGAGGCCAAATGGTGGGGAAGGTCCACTCCATGGCTCATTACCTGTCACCTATGGACTCCAGAAGTGCCCAGGTGCTTGGTGAATGTGAAAGAAGCGAAGGGAAAGGACTTAGTGGCACTGGTATGTGAGGTTCAGGGTGGAGCACGTGGAGTAATTAGCAAGAGGTCTGGCGGCAGAGAGGAATCTAGGCAGATCAGAAAGACCTTCACACTGGCCCTGTTTGGGAATGTGAGTGTGGCCTGGAGGTTATGGGAAGTGGCCTCAGAGGCCTGCAGAGTAACTTACGAAGTCTTCAGGCAATAAAAGGCAATTAAGGTAGCAGAGTGGAGGCAAAGAAAGAAAAAAGTTTCTGTTCCTTACCCATCCATGTGGTTGTAGGGGAAGATGTGTTTAGATATCTTTATATATATATGAAAAAATAATAGTGCTTCTTTAATGAGAAATCCATGCATTAAGTAGAAAATATTTGAAGTGAGTATATAAGGCCAGTCACATTTAGTGCCATTTGATCCAGCAGTCTACATGTAACTCATCAAGTACGAATTATGTATAGAGCTCTGCGTTTGGAAGCTTCCAGGTCCCCCACATTGTAGTTTCTTGTGATTTGAACTTGTGTGCTTTAGGAAGTGCCTGTGATTTTAAAACTCAGTGATGTTTTGATTAGGGAAGCCTGTCCATTTGAAGCAGGAAGGAGTGAAGATTGGGGTTGGATACAGGAAGAGAGGCACAGCTGGAAACGTGACCAGAAAGGTGGACGTGGCTGAGGATGCTAGGAGATTTTTCCTGTGGATTATGGGGAACCAAGGCGTGCCCTGCTTAGATTTGTGTTATGAAGTGGTAGCTAGCAGTACCTGGTAGACAGAGGAAAGAAAAGAGGGGCCTCAGGGGTATCTTATCAGTAGCCTCAGACAGGTTCTACTCTACAGGACTCAATTGCTCCATCTGCAGAACACAGTGGGACTGTGTCGTCTATGCCTTATTTTTGAAATATGCGTTTGCTCCCACAGGAAGAAGATGGGCTTCGAATGAGGAAGACAGCGCAGAGCCACAGCCCCATTGCAGCACTTGCTGCAGCCGGCAAGGAGGAAGGCCTCAGTGCCCGGCTGCTGGCTCTGGTGGTTTTGTTCTTTATTGTTGGTGTCATTATAGGGAAGATTGCTTTGTAGAGGTAGCATGCAAAGGATGGCAAATTGGATTGACGGATCCACCATATCATGGGATTTAAATTTATCATAACCACGTGTAAAAAGAAATTTAACGTATGATGACATCTCACAGGTCTTGCCTTTAAATTACCCCTCCCTGCGCGCACACACACACAAATGCACACACAAATATAATATAACAATCTTTTAGAAAGTTAAAAGTGTATAGTAAATGATTGAGGGGAAATGAATGATCTCTGTTAATGACAAGGGAAACCGTGATCAATGCCACAGGGGCATGTTGTAACTATCATTTGATAGGCCTTGGTACATGTCGCTGTATTACCTCTCTTAAGACACTCTTCCTCGTCTCTTGGTGCTGGCCCGTGGGAGCTGGCACATGGTATGGTGGGGGTGCAGTTGTGTCCACGGTTCCCCCATGCTGCCCACTCCCACCCAGACTGCTTTTCCTTGTCTTCAGTTCTGTCCAAGCCACCGGTTCCTTGGGACTGATGAAAAGCAGCAGAAGGCGAAAAGCATTGTGCTGTGGTAGCATCAGGTGTGCCTGTCTGGAGGGAGAGGCACAGGTCCACTGACCCAGTGCTCCGGGAATCAAAGTCTGTGCTTTGTTCTCTTGAAGGGACCAAGCTAAATTACCTTTGGTTCATGTAGTGAGACTGAACTGCTACTCGAGATGTTTAATGCATATTTAACTTATTCAATGTATTTCATCTCATGTGTTCTTACTGTCACAAGAGTACAGTTAATGCCGCGGCCTAAACATCCTCTGTGCTGTGTAACACCAGTGGGTGGGGCTGGCATGGCTGCTGGGGGCGGGTGTTCCTCTGCCTCTAGACTGGTGAAGTGGGAGGTTCTAGGCATGGGGGATGGTTACCTTGATGTCAGAGAACAGCTGCCAGGAAGTGTTCTGGGTTCAGTCACAGCTGTCATAGGGAGGGGAGTTGTTAGCAGTGACACTCAACTCTGGGTCACTTGTTTTAATGGAGAAGAGTAGCTGGTCTTCTAGGTTTGTCCACCACCTTGCAGCCACCACTTATGGTCCCCTCACGCAGGCCTGTGCCTGTCCTGGCTGCCTGTGGGACCTGGCTTGGAGTTTGGGAAGAAGAGTTGGGCCACAGAGAGCGAGGGCACCAGCGGGCAGGTGGGTGGGTGGGGCGGGAGGGCTTCTCGGCTAATCCATCCAGTGGTAATGGAGAGTCTGACTGTGAATTAATTTTATGCCATAAAAGACCAATCCAATTCTGTTCAACTATGTAGCATCTTAAAAAGAAAATAATTAAAATAAAACCCCAAAATTAAGAATTCTTTTGTCATTTTGTTACATTTGCTGTATGAGGGAATTACTTTATCATCATCATTTTGCCCTTAGAAGGTTAATTTTATTTTATTTATTTTATTTTTGGTGCTGGGGATTGAACTCAAGGCCTTGTGCTTGTGAGGCAAGCACTTTAACCACTGAGCTAAATCGCCAGCCCCTGGAAGGTGAATTTTAAAATCAGCTCTGTCAGTGAAAAATACATTTAATGATTTAACTATACACACATTCATACATATATATGTGTATATATATTTTTGGTTGGCTTCAAATGACAGTAGGAAAAATAAAACTGCTGAAACCTCTCTGCCTGTTGCCTTTCCCCACCCTCCCTGCTTCAGTGAAATACATCTGAAGCAGGGAGCTTTGGTCAGGGAGCTGTGCCAGAGCCCAGTGGTAAATGGGTGCTAGACAGGCCGTGTGTGTGTGTGTGTGTGTGTGTGTCTGTCTGTGTGTGTGTGTGTGTGTCTGTGTGTCTGTGTGTGTGTGTTTTCTAGTGGACAAGTGCAGCAAAAGGAAGACAGTTCTTAGAAGTCACACAACTTGAGCCGCATTGCTCCCTAGCCTGGCTTTTGGTGAGCTGGGCTGAGGACTTTGAGACTGGTGAAGTGGGAGTCTGTGGCTGGTCTGAGGAAGTAGCTGGAAATCCCAGGTGCTTGAAGGAAATGTTGAGCAGGCCTGGTGGATAGATTTGAGCATGTGGATGGGGAAGACCACCCTAGTACATATTAGACTCCAGGATCTTTTCCATGTGACCCCCAGTACTAAGGAAAGAGAGTGCAAAGAGGTGAGTTGTACAGCACCTGCCTTCTGTTTCTTAATTTTCAGTACCTGGACTAAAATTTGCTAATTGAAGTGCACATTAATCTTCCTATAATGTTCAGATGTGGCTTTGAGAGGAGAGTGATTCCACGGACTTCCAGCAGTACCTGGGTACAGAAGAGCCACATGTGGGGTCTGCAGACTGGTTCTGAAGAGACAGGGCTCTGTTCCGATACAATGCTGTTCATAAGGACAGCCAACTGGTGGGATTTAAAGAGTGCCTAGGAAGCTGCTGTCATTTGGGCCTTGGAAGGTGATTTAATGCTTTGTGTACCTCTAAAGAAAGCGTACTCAGCTTCTCAGAGGATGTAGAAATTTTGGTTACAGCAGAAACTCTTAAAATGCAAAGTTGCCAAACAAAACAAAGTCATCTCTCCTTGTTTTGGGGGCGGTGCTGGGGATTGAATTCAGGGCCTTGCACTTGATAGGCAACCGGAGGTATCTCTTCCTTTTAACTGGATCTTGCTCTGCAGACTATTTCCCTTGTAGAGGTTAGAACTTGCTGAACATGTTCTCTGAGAACATGGAGACATGTGATACATTATGGGTGTCTTTTCTGGGATGACCAAAGAGGGAAACCTGAGAGGCAAAGAGGTGGTAAAGGGGTTCTCTCACAGCGGTCTTTTCTGCCCAGGGAGGGGAAGGGTAGAGTAATCCAGAAAGGGTGAAGCTGAAGCCCAGTCAAGTGTTGGCCAGGAAGCAGCCAGGGAGGCCTCCCTTTGTTACTGGTCCCCCAGTCCCTCTGTTGGGTGCCTTGGGTGTGGAAACACCAGCCGGGATGCTCACGGAGGAGGTAGAAGCAATAACAGAGCCTTGCAAATTGTTATTGATTGATTTTAAATTGATAATTTAAACTCTTTTGGCATGATACAAAATGCCTATTAAAGACAGCATGTCACATTATTTGTAGGTGTGAGGACCTGGCTTTACTTTTTTTCTCTTCTTAGTTTGCATGTTTTTCCTTTCTAATCTTTTAAACTGCTGGCACTAGCAGTAATAAATACTGATAAAATCAAAATTGATTTTTACCAGTGGACAGTTTATGCCTAGAGAGACGGCTTATACCTACGTAACACAGAAGGGGGAGAAATGAAGAACCTCCAGTGGTCCGTGAAAACCTAAACACTTTCAAACAAATCCTAGGAGCAGAATTGCTATCGAGAGATATCAGTGCCCAGCTTGCAGGCCGTGTTGAGTCAGATGCATTTGAATCTAGTGAGGGCTCAGAGCTAAATGGCCCTTCAGATTAATTTGAAAACAGGCTCTGTATGTGTATGCGTGTGCGTGTGTGTGTAGCATATGTACCATATGTAAGTAGCTAGACAGTTTTCAAATGGTGCCTATATTTTTGCACACAAATCAGTATTTGCAAACTCAGACTCCATGCCAAAATACAGTACCATTTGTCATTTTCAGTTCTTTCTCAAAAGAGCTGGCCCGTGTACAAATTTCTGATTATGGTTTGTGAAACCTTGTTTTAAAATAAGAAAAAAATAAGAAATAAGGGCCCAGGCCTCCACATGACCTCACACACCTGGATTACATTTTGACTTCCAGTTTCCTGGAGGCCAGTACTCCCCCTGTTGGTGGTGCCATCCCTGCCTCCTGCTGTGCCTGTCTGGCTTGAAGGAAGAAAACAAGGTAAAACGGTGTAATTAATTGAAAGGTACTTCTCAGAGGAGAGTTATCTTTATCACACTTGGAGCCATGTTTGCTGTTGCTAAGAATGAATGCTTTCCAAGGTGAGCAGAAATGGAATTCTGTTTAGAAAGTCCCTGTAGAGTGTAGATGGATGGGTGCACTTCCTGGGCACACCAGTCTGATGAGGCCAACCATCACTCTTGGGGAACGCACAGCGCAGCACTGAGGTCACATGTCCTGGCAAAGTTGGCTTTCTCAGGGTTCCCTGGCTTGATCTGGTTTGAAAGAGGCTCTTCCCTGCTCAAACAGCTGCTCAGATAAAAACCTTGCAGAGCAGGCTGCTGTACCGATGCCCCTGCCATCTGTGCAGAGCATCTGTGTGTGTGTGTGTGTGTGTGTGTGTGTGTGTGTGTGTGTGTGTGTGTGTGCATTGAACTCAATCCTTGCAACCGTGCTGACCCCAGGGAGGGTGCTGTTCTCTGTGTGAGGAGATGGGAGCTCCAGGAGGTTAAGTTGGGCCTATTTAGAACTATTCAGAACCTCTGGGTTAGGGTTAGATCATCTGCAGGTCTGCATGCTAAGATGCTGTCTTAACTCTAAAACTCACTGGAGGGAATGAATTCTTACTGCCCTCATCTCCTCCACCCACCTGGGCAGCTTTTCTGTGTTCACTTCCACACCCGGCCCAGTGAATTCCAAGCTAAAGCAGGGAGAATTAGGACTACAGATCTCGCTTCTTTTTCTAGACAGGAAATTTGCCTTTTCCATTTTCTCACTGCCTGACATCTCTGCCTGATGCTTCTGGGGTATGAATTTGGGGGCTTTAGAAAGAAAATTACCCGACTGGTTTAGTGAGGTGATGATGGGAATGCTTTATATGGAAGCTTTACATAACTCATAAATTAAATGTGAATGAGAGCAGTTCATTAAAACTGGCATTATAGAAGTGGCCTGCTGAGGTTTGAAAACAGTCAAGCTGCTGCTGTCTCAGGCCTCTTCCTGAATTAGCGCTTCACTTCTCCAGGAAATCAGCAAAGGGAGAGGGTGATGGAAGACCATGATAAAGAGCAAGCTTGGGAGGCTGTGGGGGTAGATCTGCTGCTGGACGCAGCAGCCTCCTACTTCAGTCTTCGAATCCCATTAGCACGCAAGGCTCAGCTGTCAAGAATGTTATTTGGGGCGCACAAGGTTACCTGAGAGACCCAGCCCTGGGGGGCTTGTGGCCATGCATACAGCACTTAAAAACAGAGGTTTCATTTTAGTTTATTCCCATTGCAGAGGTATTTTGAAGAACGTAAAAGACAAGAGCACACACAGACATGTATTATAGCTAAAAGCAAAACCAGTGGAGGTGGATGAGAATTTCTCTCAAATATAATTACTTTAGAGTTTTTCCTTAATGGAATTAATTCATTAGAAAATGTCTGCATCAAATCCGTAGAAAGGAAGGAAAAGCTAGCAACAAAAATATAGCTATTATCCAACTTGCCATAAATATTTGCAATTATGATACCTTGGAATGTTGCCACGATATGGATTGCTCTGATTAAAAGATGTCAGTTGAATAAAACAGAGCTGTGGGAGCATCATTTGCTGTTGCTAGATAAATGCTGATGTTTATTTTTAAACCAGGAAACATTGATCCTGTAACAATGCCCTATTACGGTTGCTTTGTTACACCACAGGGCTGAGGTGGATTTAATCATCCGGCTAATGGAAGCGGTGCAGGGCGATGCGATGCGATGCGATGCGATGCGCACTTCCTGTCCTGCTCTCCTGCTTGCACTCTGATGAGCCTCGGAGCTGGGCTAGACAGAGCAGCAGCCAGCGTTGCTTCACTGACACCCAAAGCTACGTCGGGTGGGAATAAAATGGGTTCCTGTTAGTTTTTGTTTCCCTTCAGAAAACACCAACTAAGGGAGACAAATCAGATCTTTTAACACAATCTCATTAAGGCTTAGTGCTAACAAGAATGCGGCGCTTTTTATGACTTAAGATGATAAATTAGTGTGCATATTTCACACACTGACTCTGGTTTTCCTTGTAATGCAGAGAGACCTGGTTCTTTTCATGAACGGGCTGCCTTTATTCCCATCTTTTGTTTTTTAGATGTTAACTAAATTCAGCTGTTAACCTTCTAGTGGAGCATTCATTTAAAATTTTTTTCCATTGAATCTTTTACATGGATTCAAAGGTCAGAATTTATTGTCTGTAATACTGAGACCATGTGTAGAAGAACTGCTTTTTGCTTTTCATGACTCACACCTTTAGCATTTAATAAGTACTTCCTATATGCTAGATACCATACGAGGTGCTGAGAAATTAATCAGTGGGAGTGACTTTGCCTTTTTGGATTTTTGTTTTGTTTTTTCATTTGTAAGCAGCCTAAATTTGGTGATTCAAGCTCACACAGGGAGGAAAAAATGCAAAGTACATTTGGTTCTCTCCTTCCCTTCCTTCCTTCAATCCATCCGTCCTAGACAATTTATAAACTGGTACCATTTGGAACTTCCTATGAGAAACTGAAAATGATTTAAATGACCCCTTCACTGAGAGAAGTTTCAATAATGCATACCGTTCCTACCCTGCTTTTCATCTTTCACCCTGTCTTGAAAAAATATCTGCAGTTTGTGATGTGTGTGTTTATTCTGACTTCAACATATGTTAACATTTTAGGGATTGAGTATTTCTAGATGGCTTAGAATGCTTTAGTTTTCATGTTTCCTTTATGTGTTTTAAGTTGTATTTCCTATTTTGACAGAGAACTCGTTTAAAAAGTCGGTTCAGGATAAGACTCTTTATCATGATACATTTTGGTTATCTGCTACGCAGTAAATTCATGGTTTTATGGCTGGCTTTACTTTTCCTGGAGGGAAGGAGATGTATTTCTGCAGAATTCAGATCGAAAGAGCCATTCACAGCATGTTCTTACATGTTCTGTATCAGTCTGATGAAACCTACCCTGCCAACGCATAAACTTTTGTATGAGCTGTCTCCATGTTGCGTTCAATAAATTCTGTGCTCTGAATATATTTAAAGGATGCTTCAGTGTAAAATTATTTTAAACGGATGGCTTAAGAGATTTAGATAAGCTTTGGAGAATGTACTGAGAGCCCATTGCTCTCCCATTGTTTCTTAGGAATATGAAATTGGATTAAAGGTAAATAACAGGTATTTTGCATCGGAAAACAGATTTAAGAGATGACTTAGGCCAGCTTCCTCATTTTACTGATGAGGAAGCTTCTACTCAAGAGCTTAAAAGCACAAGTGCCACTTGTATTCCAGTGGGGGAGGGACATGTCATTGATTTGCAAAGTAACCACTGGTGTAAATTGCTTCCAACCCTGAAAGGTGCGGTGGCTTCTGTCTTTAAGTAAGGCTGACAGTTCTCCATCTTACAGTATTATCTTACAGAGACATTACTACAGTTTCAACTTCTTTCACAAAAAACCTGGGCAAAAGGTTGGATTTCATATAATAAGGTCATAGGATGCACAGGATGGAGTCATTTCTCCTCTGGTACCAAACCCACTTCTTCCCCCAGAGACAGCCCAGATTTTCCATTTCTATTTTGACTCTCCAGAGGTGCTGAGAAAGTATGCTCGCTTGTGTATAACCCTTGTGTTTACTTAAATCACCAGCAGCAGTACTTCTGCCTGCCCTGTTAGGCATGTTGCCCTTTTTTTTTTTTTTTTTTGTAGTAGTAATAGCAGTGAGGATGGAACCCAGAGTCTTTACCATGGGCTATATCCACAGCCCTTTTACTTTTTGAGATAAGATCTTGCTGAGTCACTAAGTTCCCCAGCTGGGCTTGAATTTGTGATCCTCCCTGCCTCAGCCTCTTGAATAGCTGGGATTACAGGTAACCATCATTCCTGACTGTATGTTGCTTTTTTGACGTTGAAATAAAACTTGGAGATCATTTCATGTCAGCATGCACAGTGCTACTATCATTCTTCTGGGTGGCTTGAGTTTTCCCTAGAATGATTTGCTCATTATTGACCTAGCCGAGGTGGGTTTAAGCAGTTTCTAGTCTTGTTGATAGCAGCAGAGCTGCAGCACACACCCCTGAAATGAGTGAGAACATCATGGATCAGTTTCTAGAAGAGGGGTGACTGGGTCAAGGGATGTCTGCATTTTAAATTTTCCTAGATGGCTTCCCCTGCTCCCAAAGAGGATGCAGCAGCTCTTGGTCACCTGGGGCCTGCTGTCTTATTCCTTGGCCAGCACTTCGCACCGCCTGCCTTTGAATCTGTGCTCGACTGGACTTGAGTTTGCATTTCTGTCCATGAAGTTGAGCAGCTGTTCATTGACTAAAGACCATTTGACAGCCCAAAAAGACCTACATTGAGGTCAGGTCAAGGGGACAAAGGCCTGTCACAAAAGGGCTGTCGGCTGAGGGACAGAAGGGAGAGTGCAGGGGCCCAGTCTTGACTGCAGAAGCGGGAACTGACATCATTTTAGTCACAGGAGATACACTTGCAGCAGAGGGGTAGGAGGGGAGATGGGATGGGAGGAAGTAAATGCTCAGGGCCAGCCACTAGCGCTGTGACTCTTGACCTGTGCTGGCCGTGCCACTGCTGCACTAGTTAGTCCGAACCTGTTTGTGTCCATCTCGCATTCTCGGGGGTTGCTCTGACCTTGGTGTGCACAGAGGTGCAGCCCACAGGGAGCTCCTGGGAGAGGGGCTTAAGGAGGACGGCAATCCTCGGAGTGTCAGAATCTGAGCTGTGAGCCGAAACCAAAGGAGCTATTCTGAAGAAGCAACCAAGCTGACTCGCCATCACCTTTTGTTAGTGCATTAGCAGACAAATCTGCTGCCTGAGGGTTTGCCCAGGTCTCGTAATGAGCGTGACATGCCCCCTCAGAAACCAAAAACACCCTCTGAAATTGCATTTAGAGTCCAGGCTTTCTTTTTTCAAGTAGAACTTTTTCTGTTTTACCAGCGATGTTCGACCGCTAAAATCACTTCAAAGAAGAAAAGAGGGTAAAAATTTGGAGACACACAAAATGAGTATTACGGACTTTTGGAAAAATGTACCTCTGTCCTGCTTAAAAAATGTTAAGAAAATGTGTAGGAAGGCTGGAGGCTCTTTAAAGTCAAGCCAAGACCCACTCTATGTTTTAAGTCCTTCCCCAGCGTCACAATACAGATCTAAAAGTGGCTGCAAACTACAGAAAGTATTGTCCATTAATAATGCAAAAACCTTCCACTAATACTCACCTAGCCAATGTGTGAAGAAGGCCTGGTGGCCTGTGGCCAGGGCCCTATCATCGTCCCGCTTTTTCCTCGTTTCCCATAAATTTAGACATGCAGGCTGTGTGGCCCTTACACTACATACACACACGCACACCCGAACCCCATGATGGCTGTTTTTGTTTTTAGCAGTGCTGGGGGCAGGACCTTATGCTTGCTGGCAGGCACTGTACCTCTGAGTCACACCCCCCAGCCCTGTGTTTGCAGGCTGTCCCTAGCTGGGACTGCCTGCTGTGTGAGCCACTGGTCCACTACCCTACCCTGCCCCCCAAACATTTGAAACTCCTCTTACCAGAGTCTGCCCTTTATTGAACTGAAAACAATGTGAGAGGAAGTTCTAGGTTTTATTGGTGGATTTGGTTTTGTGGTATTTTTATTTTTATACCAGAGTATTTTGTGTGGATAATTTTTTAAATTTTTATCTTTATTAGTACATGTTGGCAGTACATAATGATTACATTCATCATGGGGAGTTGATTCACATACATAACGTATCTTTTTACTTTCCCTTCTCCTCCACTTCTTCCTCTCTCCCTCCATCTCTTCATGTGCATTAAAAAAAAAAAAAAAACCCACAAGTGGTTCTAATGGGCTCATAATGAAAACCATCAGTTCACATCACTCTAGGTGTTCCCTTCTGATAGGAAGGTCAGTTCTTTGAACTGTTTTTTCTGGTATTAACCTTATTAGCTTCAAATAATATGGTTATATTCTTGATTTTTATTTTTTTTCTTTTTTACCTCTAGATATTATCTGTTTTCCTCCTAAGGAAGACAAGGGATTGTCCCTAACCTTTCTCCCAGCCCTATTCCAAGCACAAATCTCCTCCCCCTTCTCTCCTAAAGTTATGGCATAATTTTGGCTATGTCTGCATGATTAAGACCACTAAAATATCATTTAGAGTTGTGTTTTGGATGATCTATGATTACACTTACCTTTAATGCATAAGTCTTTGTTTTCTTTTTTTTTAACCCTTTGTTTTCCTGGGAGTTACGCATCTTTCTTTTTTTTTTCCTATGTATCTATCAAGAGTTTAGCACCGAGTCCTGACAGAGGTGTGAATCTCCTGCACCCATTTACACACATCAGGCAATCAATGAATTTTATGGATTGCTTTGGGAAGTCGGTCCTGGAACCCACTATTCCCTTGCTCCTCTCTGGACTGACTACTATCTAGGTCTGCCACACATTCACTCACTAGTATCATCAGCACTTCTTTTCCTCTCTTTTGGGTTGGATCCCCTCTTTTTGGAGCTCTAGTTTCTTGTTTTACTACTTCATTTTGGAGAAGCACATCCTTCAGCATATCTTTAAGAAAGGAATATTTTTCTGAGAGATTTACAGATTTATCTGGAAATTTACCATTCTGCCATCCTATTTAGTCGATAGTTGTACTGGGTTTAAAAGACAAAGTTGAAAAATCATTCTGAGGGCTCCAAAAGCATTGTTCCACTGATTTTCAGCTTCAAATATTGCCCTCAAGAAATCTAATGTTGGGGTTGGGGATTTAGCTCAAGTGGTAGAGTGCTTGCTTACCAAGCACAAGGCCCTGACTTTGATCCCCAGCACACCGCCCCCAAAGGAAGAAATCTAATGTCGTCTGGGTTCCTAATCCTTTTTCTGTTTTATTTATGGGAAAGAATTTCAACTTTAATTTCCAGTCTTCTTTTGACTTTTTTCCACTAGCAATATTTGTAACTTTCACAAATTCTTTCTTTTCTATTATTTGTTGATAGTAACTTGCAATATATATATATATATCCCCAAGGACATTATCATTCTTTATTGTGTAAGTTTTTGTTCTTGTTCTGTGAGAAGAACTGGAAAATGGTGGGGTTTTGCTTTGTTTTGTTTTCCATGGTGCTGGAAGTCAAACCCAGGGTCTTATGCATGTGAGGCAAACACTGTACCACTGAGCTACATCCCCATCTTGGTGGGGAAGGAATTCAGTCTTCCAGGCATCTGCCTGGCAAAATACTCTTGGCCGTTACATCTTTAAGAGCTAAGTGGAGAAGGAGGCAGTGAAATGTCACCATTTAATGTGTAGACTTTTATTTACTATTTATATTTTAGCTTGCCTTGGACTGTTGGCAAGTTCAAAATCCCTGCGTAAACTTTTGGTTTCTTACAGGGCTTTGGGGAGAGGACCTGGTGGTTACCATTCCTTTTACCTTTTACAGAGTTGTGGAATATTGTAAAGACTCCCTGTTTCCTGCCCTACTTCTCTCCTGCCTTTGGGGTGCCTGGGCTACAAGTTCCTAAGCTTTTGGGTAGACCTGTGCCATGAGGGGGCTTTGCTTTCTGCAGTCTGCTTTCAATAAATTGCCATCATTTTTCCAGCTTCTGAAATCTTGCTGACATCTTGCTGGCTGCCTTCTCTTCTTTTCTGTTTAGCCATTTGATTTTGTGTCTTTTAGTTCTTTCCCTATAATTTATTGGGGCTGGAAGAGAAGGTGGAAGCATGTGCCCCCACACACCTCAGCCTGGTATTTGATGGTCGCTCAGAGGATGTATATAGAGCCTACTGAACACACAACTCATTTGAACAGGAGTAACCATTTATGTTTTGTTACTTTTTTTCCTGAGAGATTAAAAATATCAAATGTAGAACAAAGAGAGATGGGTTATGAATAAACCCTAGGAAATAAATGGTCCGCGCTTGGTGAATTCTGGTTGGCACTGAGTGGTTGTTGAAGCCATTCCTCCAGGATCTATCGGGTTTCAGCTCATTGTATTGGAAAGCAGCCGGAGGGAGATCTGATCCTGGTGGGGCGGAGGGTCTCCGAGGCTCCCTGGCCTTTGTAAAATGAGAAGCTTGGGATAGACTCTAGGAAGCCCGTGCCAGGCCTCGGGGCCCTTTATTCAGGAGCAGCAAACGTTCTCAATGCGCTTTCAGAAATAGCCACCCAGTGCGAAACAGGTCCTCAAACCCAGGGTCTGCGTTCTTAGCAGAACAAAGTCAACAGCATTGAAATTCCTAGCCAGCGCTTGGTTGTGTGGTTGTCACCTTTCTGGGGCATATTCGGAGCCCCTGGCCAGGACTCGGCACGTTGACTCATCTGACCCGTATTTGCCGAGTTTTTACTGTGTGCCAGGAGCCGTTCTGCGCCGCGGAAGACCCGGGAGGGAACAGGGCAGAGGCGGGTCCGCTGTCCGGGGGCTCAGTCTAAAGGAGACAAGCGCAGACAGGGTCTTTCCAGATTCAGACTCTGATGCACGGTGAAGAAGCGGGTGTGGGCGGGGAGGGGCGCGCGGGACCGCGGAGCGGGCCGACGTCAAGCCCGAAAGGCCCTCCGCACTGTGGACCGGTAACTCGCTCCCATGCTCATCCATTTAAGGGGAGTTAAGTGTGTGCAAAGCACCGGCCTTCGGCCACTCGAGGCCATCGGGAGCAGAGCCGGGTCTCGGCTGCTGCCCGGGCTTGCCCTCTGTACGTGGGGATGGCCCTCCCGCCGCACCATCTGTGACCCCGAAGGCTGCGAGGCGGCCTGCCGCAGCCCTCACACAGTTCCACCTCTGCACCAGGCGCTGGCCCGCCCGAGTCACCCGGCTCCCGGGAGAGGACGCGCAGAGCAGGCCTGATGCCACCAGCCTCACGCTGCTGCTCGGCCCAGCAGCAGCGCTGGGAGATTAACACACTCGCTCAGAGAAAGGCAAGGAAATAACTTCTTTTGATAACCAGCATCTGTTGGTTAATGGGCCTCTGAGAGCTGTATACAATTTAAACTTTTTATTTAAAAACAAAGCTCATTTATTCTCCTGGGAGTTGCACTATGAAATTATCAACAGCACCGCACCCCCCCAACGTGACTGAACAGACGATGGAGAAATTAATTGTGTTTTGTTTTGAAACAGGGCTGGGGCTTGCTTTCTGTGGCTGAAAGCTCTCTGGTTTCTCGCGGAGGGTGGAGGGGGGGTGGGGGAGTTGGGGGCGGTCACAAAGGTCCTGAAAGGCGCTCCTCATCTCTTTGAAATGAGCCCTCCTTCCATCAGCCCACCGTCTGGGCAGCCATTTCTCCACCTTCCTGTCCCCCGCACCACGCTCCCAGCCCAGGGCGCCATCCAGAGGGGAGAGCAGCGGGTGGAGGGAGCCTGAAGGTCGCTTGCTTAGCACACCCCCTTCTGGAACAGGCTCCTGCCAGGTCCCCACAGCGCCCCAAAACTGCCCTCTCCAAACGCAGCAAGGCATCTCTTCCCTCCAGCTGCTGCAACTGGGAGACAGGCCAGGTCTCTGGTTCGGGGTCCTAGCGGCACAGTTTGGATCCTGGGTCTTCCTGCACCTACTGTGTGACCTCAGGCCAGCCCGTGTCACAAGGCTGAGCCTTGGGGTCCTAGTGCACATGATGCAATCAGCCCCTTTACCTGACACGGCTGGGCCTCCCGGGGCACCACACCTACCTGTGGTTGCAGCCCATTCACAGGTTTCCCGAAGGCTTTCGATCAGCGGTATTTACAGAGGGCCTTGCTGCACTCGCCAGGCACCACTGAACCCACTGGAGAGATGGTGCCCCATCCTCCCCTTGGAGCTTCCCTTCCAAGGCAGAAGAGGCAGAGAACAAGTATGAATAAATAAGATCATTTCAGAATGATCACAATGCATTATAAAGAACATAAAACAGGAGAGGTAGAAGGACACGGGAAAAGGGGGCTGCTTTTGGGGGTTGCTAATGGCACCTCGAGGAGGTGACATTTGGCTTGAGAGTTGAATGAAAAGAAAGAGCCAAACATCAGAAGGTCTGGGGGAGGAGATGTCTGGGGCAAGAGTGTGTGCAAAGGCCATGTGGAGAAGTAATGAGGAGCTACACTGAACCGTGCAGGTGGCAGGCAGCCAGATCTGGGTTTTTTTGTCTGGGTGCAGTGGGATGCTCTGGGGAACTGTAAGAAGGCAGGGCAGGAAGGCACAGAGAAGGCAGCTGGAGTTTACCTCCGCTGGTTTTATTCTCCTTCACACACCCTCTGGCAGACACTTCACTTCCTTTCTTCAGAACTATAATCCCCTTGGTTGATTTTAATAACTAGCAAGAACATTTTTCAGGCTGTTTAATTTTATTAAAAGATTCAAATTTGATGATAAATGGTGGCATGGTTGTTTCAAGCCTCAGATACCATACTTGCTCAGCCGTGGACATATTATCGACATGAGCCGTCGTCCCTACCAGGAACTCCCCCCACCCCAGTGTAGTCTAAGACCATAAATAATCTAATTATTTCTTGTACTTTGGTAAATGTGCCAGGAACACTCAGAGCTGAGACCCACAGAGAATATTAACTTGGTGGTTCTCCCACAGAGAAGAATGCGTAATAAGTTAGAGCAAACGTGGGGTGAGTGAACCCCACACAATTTCAGGGGGACAAGGACTTCCCTCTGAAAGCAGGCGGTGATAGGGACCAGGAGGAAGGAGCGGGTCAATCAGTGGCCCCCAGCCGGGAAAACTCACGAGCCTACCAGGATGCCAGATGAGACCCTGGGAACATGGGCAGGGTCCTCGGAGAGCCACAGCCTGTCTCCCCATGATAGGCCGCTCTCAGCTGAGGACATCCGTACGTTCACATTGCAGCGAGGGTGTCCGGTGAGGCCAAGCTTCCTGGGTCCTGGTGGTGCCCTCACCCCTTCCCAGGGGCAGTCCCAAAGATGTAGCCCTGGAGACCCACCCCCTTTGTCAGTCCAGCACAGGAAATCTGCACACCAGGTTGGTGGCGCAGGGCTAATTACAGAGCATGTTGGTGCGGCTGCTGTCATTAGTATTAATTACTAATACTTCCAAAGGCTAGAAGCGCTGCTTTCCTCCAGAGGCCCGCCCCAGCAGCCAGCCCGGCGCTGGCTGGCGTTCCGTGTGGGCGTGGGAGCCTCAGAGTCCACAGCCTGCCGAGGAGGCCGTGATTCTCGGACCACATGGAGCCCTCGTCTCCTGCACGCTGGCCCTGGAGGACTGGATGGATCCCCACGCAGTGCTGACAGCTTGAGGTCTGACTTGCAGAAGCACAGGCAGGTGCAGGCAAATGCCAGCAGTCAGAACTCAAGAAGCCGAGTTGCCCCCGAAGAGACGAGCCCTTTACCAGAAAGCGGAGAAGCACCGAAGGCCCGGAGCAGCATCTTTAATTCATGGCCCCGCTTTGAGCCTGTATCGCTAAGTCTGAGTTAATAAACTTTAAGCCACAACCCGCAGGCTCGCGGAGCGGCAGCACCGTCGCTGGGCGGAATCTCGGGGTGGCCTCCGTTCCATTCCACAGTGCCAAGGGCTAGGAGCAGAGGGGCAGGGGGCTGCTGGGCAGGGACACTCAGGGGGCCGGTACAAACATCGGAGCGAGGGCTCAGTGAGCTCCATCCCACATCCAGGAGCAGCCAGGGCGAGGCGGCGGGCCGCCCACGGCCTCTGCGCGCGGTGGCTGCAGGCGGAAGCGGTGCTTCCCGGGGCCGGGGTCAGAGCCCCCCGAGGAGGGCCAGCCCGAGGACCAGGAGCAGAGCGGGGCCCGGCGCCGGCCGGACACCCGGCCCCCCGCCGCCCGGGGGCCTCTGCGGCGGCGGGGCCCCGGGGGCGGCCCGGGCGCGGCCCCCGCAGAGCACCAGCGGCGCCTGGTAGGAGGTGGGGCGCTTCTCGGGGGCGTCGGGGCTCGAGCCGTCCGACGGCCTCTGCCCGATGAAGAGCAGGCTGCGCCCGCGCGGGTCGCGCTCCATGCGGAAGAGCTCGTACTCCACGTGCGGGAGGCGGAGGCCCAGCGCCCGGCAGCCGCGGGTGGCCGTCACGTCGCGCTCCACGCCCACGGCCCAGGCGCCCGGGCCCCCGCAGCTGCCGGGCTCCGAGGCGCTGAGCGCGGCCGCCGTGGCGCGGTCCATGGGCGTGACGCGGGCGCGCGTGACCCGGAAGACCAGCTCGGTGGCGCCGCGCACCCTGGCGGACGGCGCGCCCCGCGTGTAGCTGCCGGCCGCGTGCACGGTGAAGGTGGGCTGGCGGCAGGCCGGGTCGGAGAAGTGGCGGTAGTGGCCCTCCCACGCGCGCCCGCGGCCGCGGAAGGTGAAGAGCCGCGTGAGGAAGAGCACGGCCGGGCGCACCTCGCAGCCCGCGCTGACCCAGCGGCCGCCCAGGCGCAGCGGCAGGGCCCGGACGCGCGGGAGCACGGGCGGGTGGTGCTCGTCGGCGCGGGCCACCAGGGCGCAGGCGGGGCAGGGCCGTGCGTGGTGCTGCGGGCGGAAACAGAGGCGCGTCACCGTCCCCGCGAGGGTGGCAGGGCCACGGCGTGGCGCGGCGCCCGGCTCCGCACCCAGCGACGCGGCCATCTGGCCACTCGTCGCTCTCCCGCCCTCCTGGCCTCTGCCCGGCCCCGTCCTACCCCTGGATCTCAGCGAGCCGTCCACTCCCCTGGGCCTTTGCACATGCCGTCCCTCCCGCCCGGATGGGCCAGCCAGAAGGACCCGCTGCTCCTTCTCCTCTTTCAGGTCTCCGCTGAAAGACCCAGAGCGAGCCACGGAAGTGGCCTCAGGGGCTGTCCCGCCCCGCTCTGCTGTTCTCCCAACAGACCCACGGCTCCCTGCCACCCCAACCCCATCAGACTGCCTCTGGGCTCCTGGGACCTCCCTGGCTGCTCGTCCAGTGAAGGAAGGGGAAGCGAACAGAAGTGAAGGTGGGTGTGGGTCTCAGGATCTGGAAGGTGTCTTCCTCATGCCCAGCCTGCTTGGTCCTGAAACTGGACCTTTGGAGTCCATCTTTCTCTTTGCTCATCACTAACACCCCTCACTCTCTGAGACACTTCGTAAGAACTGTGGTGAGCATCTGATCTCGCGGGACTGTTCCTCATCCTAAGGAAGCTGAAATCTAGGGGCCGGTGTCCCACCGGAGTGGCCCACCGAGCTGTCCCAGGCGGATGTGGTGGAGCTGAGCTGAGGCACGACTGTCAGAGACTTGCCCGGATCCCCTGCATTTCTGTGCCAAAGCCTCCCAACAGTCTGCTTCCCCTACAGGACGGAGGCTTTTCTTCTCCCTTTGTCTTTTTCCCTCCTTTCCTCCCTCCCTCCTTTGCTTCTTTCCAACTGGAGACTGAACCCAGGGTCTTCACTCTGAGCTATGTCTCAGCCCTTTTCATTTTTTATGTTGAGGCAGGGTCTCACGAGGTCACTAACTTGCCCAAGTAGGGCTCCAATTTGGGGCCCTCGATCTCCCGGCATGGTGGGTAGCACCACTCTTTGCTGAGAAGGGAAGGTTGTGTCTTTAGAAATCTCAGGTCGGGAGGTGAGTGTCCTTTGCTTCACTCCCTTGGCAAATGATTGTGGCGATGAAGATCAAAAGCCCTCAAAATATCCCGGCCTTTGGACCCCGTTGCCTGAAGTAGTTTTAAGGAAATGGCTTAAATTGTAATTTAAGTTGTAAGAGTGTGGCTCAAAGATGTCCCTTCCGGTGTTGTTTATAACAGGGAAAACCAGCTCCATTTGAGTTTCCAGGCACTGTCACAGCCCTTGGCTACCCCAGGCCCTGATCTGGTTCTTCTGTCTTTGGCCTTCTTTAACCAGCCTCACAGATTCCCCTGAGGTGGGCTTACAGTAAACACATCGGCAGGAAGCAGATGTTAAATCAAATTGCGTGGGAGTAGCCAGTCTGCGTTTTGGAGTGAAAAACCTCAGCGGAGGCCGACAAGGAAGGAACACAGACGTCTCCTGATTCTTTTTTTTTTTTTTTTTCCCTTAAAGGGAGCTGTTGCTCAGAATTAAGTCCAGAGCCTCACTCGGAAAGATAAATGGCCTCAGAATGGCCACCTGTCAAAGCTAGTCTGGCAATGAGCAACAGTCCCCACTTGAGCCTGGAGAAACTCAGGGCTGGGCTCTGAGAGGGATGGGCAAGGAAAAGGGGGCATTTCCAGAGCCCAGTCGGGAAATCAGCTCCAGCATATATTTTCATGCAAAAAAGAAACAAACAAACAAACCCAAAAGATCTTCACAGATTGTTGCTGGGTGAGTTTCATGCCGAACAAGTGGCGCTGGTGAGTTCTGGATTAGGAAGAAAATACTGGATGATGAGGGAAGTTTATTTTCCCCTCTCTGTCTTTCTTTTTTGGATTGCCACATTTTAGAAGCTCTTATTATTTATTTCTCTGATGAACCTAAGCTTTCCTTGATTTCCATACTACGGAAACTATATGACTTTTGGTTCAGGGGACTCTGACCCAGAGAGCTTGAAGGCACTTTGAAGTGCAAGTAAATCCCTGCAAAAACGTTTGTGACGGAGAAAAGCCAGCTCAGTTGTTAGCCTGGTTGTTGGTAATTGGGACGAGGCTGATAAGCGGCTGCTCTAATTTAGGCATTTTAACCCAACTGTTGTCACACTAATGTGTATCGACAAGACATAATGCATGACATCCAGATAATTCCGGAGCGGCCGTCCCTGCCGCCTGTGCGTGCGCACAGATACCTGTGTGGAGGGAGTATCTGTGTGGAGGGGATAGCCGAGGTGCTAGTGGATAAGGTGGGGGAAGAGGGTTTTGGCACAGCAGAGACAAACAGAACCAGCAAGCTTTTAAGGGGGAGAGAAGGGAGAGAAATTTGTTTCCTTCTTGTGAACGTTTTGTGGGGTGGGGATGGGACATAGGGGATCAAACCCAAGGATGCCCTACCACTGGGCTATATCCCCAGTCTTTTGCTTCTTTTTCTTCTCTTTCTTCTTCTTTTTTTTTTTTTAATTGTAGCACAGACTAAAATGCCCCTGCTGGCACTGAATTTGCAATTCTCCTGCCTTTGGCTCTGGGAGACCTGGGATTACATGTTGGGAATTTTTTTTTTTTTTTTTTTTTTTTTTTTTTTTTTTTTTTTTTTTTTTTTTTTTTTGTGCTGGGGATCGAACTTAGGGCCTTGTGCTTGCTAGGCAAGCACTCTACCACTTGAGCTAAATCCCCAGCCCAGATGTAGGGAATTTTTGAAGTGGTGAGGAAACAGGCTTCCCTTGCCATCAGACACCTCCCAGGTGCCCTTCTGCACCGTCTGGAGGTACACATGTTACTAAATAAGGCCCCTGGCCAGCCAAATGTGCACCTGTGTGGAAGCCAGACTTTTACTGGCTTAGGCGGTTATATAACGTTATTTCTCAAACAGCACATGACAGTTTGTAATTAACCCCCAGAGGTGACACCAGGCTCAGATGAATTTGGTTGAGTGTTGGCTGATTGATTAGGATCCTGTATCCAAGCAATGGATTTGGGGATCAAATTGGTTTTAAATTAACTTCTAAAAGTGTTCATGTTCACCATCTGGTTTGGGTCGTGGACAAGGCGTGGGTCCCGGAGAGCATAAGGTAAAAACTTATTCATTATTTGGGGATTTATGTGCAGTACTTCCTTCTTCGAAGTTATCCCTCCCTCAGGAGCTCGGGTCGGTGAGCGGGCATTTAATTTAATGTCCATACATCTGCCTCCACTCAGCGATGTACACATCGCTGTCTTGCTTCTCAATCATGCTGCAGGCTACGGTGGGCACCTGGGCTGGCCACAGCAGGCAGGGCAGGGACGGCAGTGGCCCAGGAGCTCTGCCTGGGGAGACGCGAAATTGTCAGCTATCTTCCTCATGGATTAACCAATATTTGTTGGCCCTGACCAGGTGCCAGACCCTGTGCCAGGTGGTGCCGTGGCCCTGCCCTTGTAAAGGGTCTAGTGCTGGAAGGGACATTTGATCTGAGAGCCAGGAAAAGGGGGAACCTGCCTGAGCCTTGTGCTCAGCAGAGGCAGAAATGGGTCCTGCAGCGCCCGTGGGGACCACATCCAGGCACTGAGGGCTGGGGGTGGGGAACACAGTGATGGTTTCTTCTGACACAGCACTGGCAACAACAAGAACCACACGCCAATCTCGGACATCCCTGGGAAAGGCTCCTGAGCACAGGGAAGTGCGTGTGCACATACCCTGAGGCCTGCAGCAGAGCAGAGGCAATGATGAGAGCTGGACAGACAGAAGCCCTGGCAGGGACCAGGTCCCACGGTGCTCCCCTCCCAGGGTCCCAGACTCACCAGGGCGCTTTGCAGTGGGTGTTGGTACCCCGTGGGCCGGTAGTGCTGCCTCTCTGCCCTGTCGGTGTGAATGTCCCCCAGGTAGAGCTCTTCGACCAGCCAGGGCACAGCTCGGGGCTGTGGCTGAAGGTGGCGTTGCATGCGGACCAGGCTGAGCTCGTGCATGCTGAAGCCCAGTGCCGCCATGCAGTCCCCCTGGGCCCGGGTGCTCAGCAGCTCATACAGTGCCCCGGGCAGCCAGGCTCCAGCTGGGGGCAGCCGCCCCACACAGTCCTGGGCCGTCCAAGTCTGGTTGAGGCGCTTGGTGACATCCAGCAGGGCATGGCGGCTGTGGAAGACAATGCCCACTTTGTGCAGGTGGTAGTCAGCCTCCGTGGCACCTCGGGTGACCCAGGAGGCCCGGCGCAGGCGGACTTTGCCCTTGATGAGCAGTGAGTGGGTGGGCTCCCGGCAGGAGGGGTCCCTGTAGTAGAACTGGTAGGCGCGGAAGAGGCGGTTGGGGTAGAAAGTGTAGAAGCGGGTGAGGAACTCTGGTCCTGGGCGCACTTCACAGCTGCCAGGGAGAGAGACGTGAGGTGGGTAGAGATGTGAGTATCAGCCCAGAGCCCAGTCTCCAGCCTGCATTCCAGCCTCCTCTCAGCTCAGGCCTGGGTGCCCACAGTCTGTTGCCCTGGCCTGGTAGTCAGCCACACTGTTGGGGTTGGGAGCCTTCCATGCAGTACCTCTGGCCACCACAATAATTCCCCTTCCGGTCGATCCTCAGGCCGCCATCAGGGGATCCATTGCACTGTGAACTCAGGGAGGCAGCACCCTGTATTTTCCCCTTTGGATTTCGGGCACCTGGCCCAGAGCTGCACACACTGGTCCCTCCCTGTGTCCTTGCTAAGTGACAGAGGAATGAGTGAATCCCAGGAGAGGGTTGCTAACATCACCCCCCTTCTTTGATAAGTTAACTTCTCTGACCTGGCCTCTGTGATGAACTTTCTGGCAAGCTTTCTCTGCAAAGGGGTCAGATAATAAATACTTGCGACGTTGCAGGCCAGATGGTTTCTGTTGCAACCACTCAGAGTTGCAGTTGTAGAGCTAAAGCAGCTACAGAAGACATGTACATGAATAGGCCTGGTTGTGTGCCAATAAAACTTTATAAAAACAGGTGGTGGGCAGGCCTTGGCCCCTTGGCTTTATTCTGCTGGTAATGCAAACAAATCCAGGGGAAGGAAAAGGGAAGCTAAATGACTCCTAGAGTCACAGTCATGCCCTGGGACTCACCCTTCAGGGCCTCAGATGGGACGGACGGTAGGTAAACCCTCGTTCACAATTTTGCCCTAACTGGGTACCACCAACCTATACTGCTATTTTCTTGGTGTTTTTTAATACCAAGGCTGTTGGAGCAGGGGAACATGTTATCACCCAGCAACAGTTCCCTTTTCTTTCAGTCCTTCGAGTAATGTTAAGGAGAAAGTCTGTGTTCAGAGTTTATGCATCTTTAAGACCAACTTGTTTTTTTCTCCTGGAGAGAACAGACTTGGAGCCTTAGGTAGGCCATGAATCTAGAGAGACTCTAATTACGCTGTTTTGTTTCATTGAGTTTCTTTTTACAGTTACTTCTTATTTATGGCAAGTGGCTCTGTTCTCTGTATCCAGGGTGATATTATGCTTCCTTTAAAAATAATTATATTACAGTGTAGATGGTGCAGTTTACTGTATGCCAATTATACCTCAATAAAGCTGTAAAAATGAATGAAGATGTTTAAGTAAATAAAAGCAAGTTGGTTTAAAGAAAAATAGTGAGCAAATACCAGAACAGGTGGTGTTTAAAGATAGGGAGGGGAAACTGAGTGTGTTGATGCGTGCCTGTAATCCCAGCACTTTGGAAGGCTGAGGCAGGAGGCTCACAAGTTCAAGCCCAGCCTGGGCAATTTAGCAATTTAGCGGTTCAGCAGCCAGCTCAAAATAAAAAATAGAAAAGAGCTGGGGATGCAGCTCAGTGCCAAGGCCTTGAATTCAATCCTCAGTACTGCAAAAAAGGGGAGGGCCTCTCATGCCACTGATGGCTTCTAATGAGTCCTGTAGAGCACGAAATTTTCCCCAGAATGTAGCAGGCCACATGGGACACACTGGGGGGCCCAGGCCCTGGACTCTTTTCTGTACCCTTCCTGGGAGGCAGCAGGCCTGTGTGGAGAGTGCAGTGGGGAAGCTTCCAGGAAGAACGTCCCGGAAGAAGCTTCTTAGAAGAACTGCTGCAGGATGCTAGGCCTGGCCTGGGGGCAGGAGCAGCCTGCACACAGGTCCACCTTCCTTGAACTCTGGTTCTGCCCGGATCCCACCTGGACTCTGGAGGGGCTGCCTGCAGCCTGCAGAGCCTGGGAATGTGTTCACAGTGGCTTCGGGGGACACCCGTCTCCTCCCTCCACCCAAAGTGCTAGCAGATGTTTGGCAGTGGGGTTTCTCCAGGAGCTTGGGAGGCACACAGAGTACATGGAGAGTCTAGTTCTTGACCCCAGAATGGGTCTGGCTGAGAAGGAGGAGGTCAGGAGCGAGAGAAGTGGAGGCGACCGCGTCTTCCCTCCTCTCCCATCATCCCCAGCAGAGGAGAGTTCTCAGCTGGTCACCGTGGTCTGCGCACACAGATGCAGGCCACTGGCCTAACAGTGTTGATTGAGCCCGTCAGGTTGAAAGAGAAGTGGGTGGCGACACTCAGGCTTGCTCCAGCCTGCCACTTCCTGTCTCGGGGCCTTTGCCCCAGCTGTGTGCTTCCCCTGGCTCTTCCCCTCACTCTCTGGACCCAGTTGAATCTCCCAGCTGAATGTCACCACCTCCAAGAAGCCTCCCCTGACCGCTCCCTCTCCAGGTCATTTGCTATTATACCTTCAGTTTTATTTTCTTCATTACAGAGCTTAGCACATTCTCAAGTTTATAGTATTTATTTCTGTGGTTGTATATTTAGCACATGTCCCTCTGCTGAGCCCACATGCCCTTGCCGTTGTGGGCTGAGGGATGATCCTTGTCCCAGGTGCCATCTGGAGAGGGAAAGTGAGCAGAACCTTGTGTTTGACAGCTGGCGGGCCCCTCAGGAACCAACTAAACTGGGCCCATGTCACAGATGTGGTGACTGAGAGAGAGGGAAATGTCTCTCAACTTCGGGGCCTATCATCAGGGGGCCTGGAAGTCTTACCTAGTGGAGATCCAGGGCCCATTGAGGCGCGGGGGCAGGACAGCAGTGATGAGTGTGCCATCGGACCCTGGTTGCTGGCAGCGGGGCTCCCAGAGCAGGCGGCTGCTCCCTGTGGCCCCAGATGTCTCTGTGGTGCTAGCTGCAAACCAGATAGATGGGGTCAGAAATCCACATACCCCAGGTACACCGCACCCCACCCACTGTCCCCCTGGGCCAGGGCCACAGCTCGACAGGCAGTGAGGTTCCCAGATGTGGCTCCTTGGGGAAAGCAAGCCTTGAGGGAGGCCGGCCCAGCTTCTTGGGCTGGGAAGCCTTTGATTATTCAGCTTGGGATGCCAGACTCCTAGATGCCAAGCCCTTCTGCTGTGCCGCTGCTGCAGCTGTGCCCGCTGGGCAGCACTCAGGGCTCCTACACTCCTGGACGGGGCCCATTCCGACCCGAGGGCCCCAGTTCCTCTCCAGAGCAGACCACTCCTCCCACCAAGGAGCTGAAGTTCTGCTGGACCTGTCCAGCCTGCTGCCCACCCCTGGCCACTCAGTTCCCTTCTTATTCCTGTGCCAGCCCTGCGAATTGTCCACCTCTGTGTCTGTGGGATCCAGACCAGCGCCTGGTGCACAGCTGGTGCTCAGCACATTGGCGGCAAATGAATGAGGGCATAGCCACCTGGCAGATGCCCCGTGCCAGTGCAGGAGGCCAACCATGCAGGCCACGCCCCTCCTCGTTCCTAATCCTGGGCAAGAATAGGTGCTTCAGGGTAGAAGGTGGTTGGAGGGCAGATGTGAGCAGCAGGGGCCTCCTTGGTGCCGTCCGATTGGACATATTCACCCTAAACTCTCTGTGCCTCAGTGGCCTCCCAGGAAAATGTGGTGGAGCAGATTTTGAGTTTGTTGGAGGTTAGGAGTGACATCCAGCCTCCCTGGGGGCCTCAGTGGGAGCTGAGAGGGCAGAAGAGACATGGATGATACCAGGGCTAACTCTGCGTTTTTAGACATTGTCACCTCTCATGTCTGTGGCAACTCTGGGAGCCAGGCGTCAGTGTCGTCTTCCGCTTCTGGGCAGGGAAACGGTGGGCTCAGCTCCACCAGCGTTTGTGACACCAAATGATACAGCCAAGACTCAAGCCCAGGTTGTCAGATATGGGTTGCTTGTGTTTTGTCCCCAGTGAGGGCACAAGAGACTGATTTGGAGACCTAGACTGCAGGGTGCTACTATGTGGCTGAGTTTGTGACGAGTGGGTGCGTGTGCTGTGTCCCACCATGTTCTTGGCCAACCAACCTGAATGGGTCAATGAGCCAAATAAGAGAAATGAAAGCAAACATCCAGCCAGGGCTGGGGTGTCCTCGCATGCATGTGTTGCCACTACAGCAGCTCTGAGGGTACCTGGAGCCTTGAAGGAAACAAGCTGGGTCATCTGCACAAACCTGGCAGTAGGCGAGTGAGCCAGGACGCTGCGGTGGGCGGGGCGGGCCCCATCCCAGCACCCTCCCCTGGAGTGAAGAGACAGGCTCAGTGTCAGCACCACGCATGATTTGGCGCCTCTGCAGCCAACTTCGTTTGAAGACACTGGGTTCCCTGGATTCAATTCTGCAGGTTAATTTGAACATCACCAGTGTCAATGAAATCTGTCCAAAAGTGTTGATTTGGAGAGTGGATAGAAGCAGAGTGAAGAAAAGGATCAGAAGAGGTCAGCCTTATTTGCCTTGTAGGAAAATCAAGCTTACATTTCAGAGCGAAAGAGCCAATGGGCCCTGAAAATTATATTCTCATCGTTTCCATGAAACTTGGTTTCGTGAGAAAGTACTTTCTGTTCAAAAGAAAACAAACCCTTTTTGTCCTGCACCCCTTCCAAAGGCACCGAGGAGAGATGGTGGCGATGCTGGGTTTTGTCACGAATCCTCAGATATGATATTCTCACTGACTGTGTTTTAGTTTATCTTGTTTTCCTGTGAGAAATTAAGACTTAATTATGTTAGCAGACTGAGATATGGTTCAGTCCCACTGTCTTCAGCACACGCACACACAAACACGGAACACGGCCACAGACCTTGTCGGTGAAGACACCAGAGATGAGCCGCCTCTTGGCCGTGCGTGAACCTCTACTTCAAGGTTGCAGAAATAAACCCGGCCAATTATAAACGATTCCATGACACCAGCTCCACTGACGCTTTGGGGGCAGACTTTGATTTTCTTTTCTTTTTTTTCCTCCCATTTTCTCTGCTCCCCAGAAAGGTCTTAACAAGATAAACAACGGGAGGCAGATGGTGCTGGGGCTGGATTGCACAACTTTTTGCAGGGACCTGATAGACTCAGTTAAAATGCAGGGACCAAATTGATTTTTATCAACCATGGTTTTTTAATTAACGGTGGTGTCCACTTACTGCCATTCATTATTTACTGTTTACCCACTAATTAAAAATTATGCTGCTTTTGCACTCATAAGAGCAGGGACATTTGAAATTAGATAGCATCGTTCAAATTACCTGCAGAATGAGATCTAGAGTGCCCAATTGCTCAAACCAGGCTCCCAGAGCTGAAAATACGATCACAGCAGCCCAATGTGTCCTCAAAAGTCCGAGCACCAGGGACAGGCCATGTGGGCAAACGCCACACGGAGACGGCCTGGGGCCTGGAGAGGACCCGACAATGCTGAGCCCCCACCGAGAGGGGACCTGGCTGAGGTCGTCTGCGGAGCACTGTCACTATGCCCGCCTCCACGGAGTCCTCTTGGCCAGGGGCTCTATCTGCTCAGGCTGCGACCCCTCCGGAAGTCAAGGGAGGCAGTGTATTGGCACAGGGACCCAGCGCTTCTGTCACCGGGCCATTCCCAAAGGCGGGTGGGCACAGTGCGCACCGCCACCCATGACTCGGGGTCTGTCAGTGCCTCTGTATCAGCAGATGAGGAAACGGAGGTTCAGAGAGTGGAGGGACTTGGCTCTCGTCGCTCCCCAGGGAGTTGTTTCTTAGGCAATTAAAACATATATAGCAAAATACATCCAACCTAAAATTCCCCACCTTAACCATTTGAAAGTGGACGATTCAGGATTCAGTAGCTGGCGCGTTTGGCGCAGCCGCCCCCTCTGCCTGCGGCCTGAGCACAGCCCCCGGCACCGCCTCTCGCCTCTCCCCTAGACTCTGGCTGGCGACCACCAGCCTGGGTTCTGTCTGCACGACTCCCTGCTCTGGATAGGTCGTCCAAGCAGAGTTCTAGCACGTGTGCCTGCCTCTTCTCGTCCCCTTTGCGCAATGACTCGGGTGGATGTGGCTATCCCCATTCTGCAGATGACATAGGAGGACTGGAGCTCTTCTCTCCCACATGCACACCTGTGTTTTCTCCAAGATGGTGACGGTCACGTTTGTAACGTAGCTGGAGCAAATACAGAAAGATCCGCTCTTCAGTTACCTTCCTTTTGAGGCAAAACGCCAGAAGGAAAGCACTATTTCCCCCTCTGCCAAGGCTTGTTCTTATGTACTGGAGGGTTCAGCAGCAGGAAGGCAGGAGAAGGGCTTCCAGTGTGGCCGTGGGCACGTCTCATCCCAATGGCTCCGCACTGACTTTATTTATTTGTTTATTTTTAGGTGCTGGGGATCGAACTCAGGGCCTCGCACTTGGCAGGCAAGCGCTCTACCACTTGAGCTAAATCCCCAGCCCATCGCGCTGACTTTAAAGGGTGTTGGAGAGCCGCTGTTTTGATCATGGCACACTTGTGCACTCACATCCCATTTTGCGGAGCGCTGGGCTTTTAAAAAAAGGTGATTCACCTGAGCTTGATTTTTAGAAGTTTAATATTTTGCATAAGTAGCATTTAACAAGTAGATGTATAAGGGACCTATGGATGTGAGAGTGGGCCTGAGGGCAGGGCAGAGAGGACGGAAGAGGGTGGCTCCAGGTTAAGGCGGCACTAACCCTCAAGATCCCAGCAGCAGAGCAAGTCTCCTGGGGCTGCTGTACCAAAGGACCACGATCTGTGTGGCTTAGACAACACGACTTTCTTTTTCTTAGTTTCCAGTCTGAAAGTCTAGAGTCTGAAGTGCCCACATGGGCTCGGGAAGGAGTCTCCTGCCTCCTCCAGCTTCAGGTGGCTGCAGGTGTCCCTCGAATTGTGGCCACTTTGCTCCAGTTACAGCCTCTGTCTGCGCTTGGGCTTCAACCCTCTCTCCGTGTTCCTCTGTTTGCACCTCCATATCCACAACTCCCTTTCCTTTCTTGTGTGAAGGTGCCAGTCACTGCACGAGGCCCACCTGCTCTGCTTCGATCTCATCGCAGCTTGATGATCTCTGCAAAGACCCTGTTGCCAATAAAGTCATGTGCACAGGGGCCAGGGCAGTCTGGACTTGAACGTATCTTCTTCAACCCATGACAGATATTCCAACGTCATCCAAAGTCTAGATTCCTTTAGTAACCTAACCTTCCTTCCTTCACTCCTTCACCCCAACACAAACAATGAGGACCTGTTGTATGCCTGGCGCCGTAACAGGCTCTGGATTTATAAGGCTGCACACTGTGGCCACAATCCCTGTTTTCCTGGAGAGACAGATCCGATGAACAGGCCCACTATGAGATATAATTTCAAGCTATCATGAGTGTCTCGAAAGATATTTACACAATAGCCCAAAACTTTCTGTGGTTTCCAATGCACTTGGGGTCACATTCAGGCTTTGCTTGTAGCCTGTGAGGTCCTTCAAAATCAGCATTTTAGACAGGCGTGTGGTGCACTCCTGTAAACCCAGCACTCTCCTGGGCAACTTAGTGAGACACTGTCTCAAAATAAAAAATTAAAAGAAAAGAGATGCAGATGTAGCTTAGTGCAAAGGCCCTGGGTTCAAACTCCAGTACTGGGGAAAAAAAATTCAGCATCCTCCTGACTTTGCTGCCATCCACCAGCTCTGGCCATGATCTCTCTGTGTGGCCCTAGAGATGAACCAGCCTTCTCCTGCCTCCCTCCTCATCCTCATTGTCCTCTTCCTCACAGCAGTCCCCACAGTGGGATCTCCGGCACCTCTCTTCTCCTCTGCCCCATTCCCCTCTCTCCTACAGAGTACTCATCACATCTGGCAATTCTTTATCTACTTTCTGGCTTTTGTCTACTTTCACTTTTCATTTGGAAATAATTTTAGACTAATAAAAATGTTGCAAAAGCAGTAGAGTTCCAGAATACCCTTCACCTTGCTCCAGGTTAATGTCACACAGACACCCAGCAATGATCAGAGTCAGGAAATTAACATTAGAACAGAGCTGTGAGCCAGCTGCAACCTCACTCGAGTTGACCACTGTCCCATTCACACTCCTGTCTGGCCCAGGATCCCACACTGCATTGAACCGTCATGTCTCCTTCAGTCTCAGATGCATCTTTGTCTCTCTTGTGACCTTGGCACTTTTGAAGAGTACTGACAATCATGTCACAGTATGTTCCTTAATATGGGATTGTCTGGTGCTTCCTCATGATTAAATGCATCTGATGTATTTTTGTGACAATCCTGTAGGAACCATGTTTGACCTTCTTGGCTCCTCAACTCGGGGGCCCCAATGTCAACTGACTCATTCCTGGTGATGTGGACTTGATCACAGCTTTGTGGAGGGGTCTGTCAGGTGTGTGCATTGTTAAGTTACTACTTTTCTCTCTTTCTTTTTTTTCCTTTTTTTTTTTTTTTTTTTTTTTTTTTTTTTTTTTTTTTTTTTTTTTTTTTTTTTCAGTACTGGGGATTGAACCCAGGGCCTTATTCATGTTAGGCAAGTGCTCTACCACTGAGTGACAGACCAGCCCCTATTTTTCTGTTTGTAATTAATTATTTTCTTGTGGGGATATATTTTGAGATAATGGGAACATCCTGTTTCTCATGATTTTCCATTGATTTTATTTTTTTTATTTTTATTTTTTTTGTGGTGCTGGGGATCGAACTCAGGGCCTTGTGCTTGCAAGGCAAGCACTCTAATCACTGAGCTAAATCCCCAGCCCATTTCCATTGATTTTAGCATCTATTGACGACCACTGGTGGTTCTTGCTTACAACAATTATTACTGCAATGTTTTCCAAATGGACATTCTCTAGTCCCACCATTATTTCTGGTTTTTCTTTTCTTTCTCTCTCTCTCTCTTGCTCTCCCTCCCTCCTTCCCTCTTTCTTTCTTTCTTTCTTTCTTTCTTTCTTTCTTTCTTTCTTTCTTTCTTTCTTTTTCTCTCTCTCTCTTTCTTTCTTCCTTTCTTTCTTAAGACAAGGTCTCACTATGTAGCTCAGGCTGACTTTGAACTCAGTATGTAGCCCAGTCTGGCCTCAAACTCATGGCAACCCTCCTACCTCAGCATCTTGAGCGCTGAAATTAGGCATGTGCCACCACAGCCGGCTTCTTTCTGATTTATTAGTTGGAATTGTTCTGTAAGAAGTGTTGTCCATCACCTCCCCAAACATTTATCTGCTTGTTATTTTTGTTAGCATGATCTCCTGGATAGTTATTTTAGTTCATAGGTTATAATCCACTATGATCAATATGTTGTTGCTTAAATTGTCTCTGATTAGGCTATTGGGCATTTCTCCAATCTGTCCCTGCCATTATTTTTGAGCATTTCCTTATTTCCTGGTGCCAGATCTTCCAGGCTCATTTTGTATGTGCTCAGCTCCAGCCCAGGAATCAGCCATCTATCCAAGGAGCTATTGTTCTTTTTACTGGAGAATGGTGCTTAGAGACCACAATCCAGGGCTGGGTGTGCTCACTGCCAGTGGGGCGTCACTCTGGCTTTCTCTCATTTTCCTCTCTCTCCCTCTCTTCCTTTATCCTCTCTTCCTTCCTTTTTTCTCTTTCCTTTCCTTCCTTCTCTCCCTCCTGCATTCCTCTCTTCCTTTCCTCTTCCACCCTTCTTTCTCTCCTCCTTTTCTCACCATCTCCCCAGTAGTATGACTGCCCCATAAGGACTGAGTCCTTATCTTCTGCTCATGGATTCCCAGTGCCCAGCACAGTGCCTGACTAATGCTCTGTAGACATTTGCTAAGTTGTGGAAAGTTCTAGAACAATGCCTTCATGTAATAAGTGCTCCATGACTGCTGGTTATAATTACTTTTAGTTGACTGAAGAAATAATTCATGCTGCATCACAGCACACATGTAGGTCCCTTGCTGGCACTTCTGCCCCTTAGGAGGTGGCTGCTGGGGTCCAGTTGGAAGTGGAAGAGGAGAAAGATGTTTACAGCTGTTGGGATAGCTAGGACTCAGGCTGAGGCTACAGCGCGACCAGATAGGGAGTTCCCAGTGAGCTGGGGGCTCGGGCTTATCCAAACAGGTAAAGAGGAAACGGAAGTGGCTGAAGTGAGATTTTGACATGGGCGTCAGGCCCAAGGACTCAGATGGGCTGCATCCAGCCTAAGAACCTATACTGCCGTATACTGCCGTATGCTTCGCTGTTAGGCCCGTTTACTCTGGGAGCCGGCCCTAGAAATGGTCCTGACCGCTCAGGTAAGTCTCCTCTACCACACGGCACCGCCCCGTACATCCAGAATGGCAGCCGTAAATGGAAGTCTGGCTGTGAGTCTACTAGTGTAGGGTCGTTTTCTAGCAGCCATTTTAAAAGACCTAGAAAGAAATTGGTGAAATTAATTTTAACAATTATTTCACCTGAGTCAAACATTATATTTCAAATGTAATTTAAATGAAAGCTCTTAATGAGCTCTCTCACTTGCTTTTCTTTAGCACCAAGTCTTCAGAATTTGCTGTCCGTTTTACACTCTCAGCTCCACTCAATTGCAGCGGCCACATTTTGGGTGCTCAGGTGGAGGCCGCGTAAGACAGAGCGCAAGGCAGAAATAGGGGTTTCAGTATTAGACGTTTTCAAGTTGGCTCTGGGAGACCCCCGAGTTCTCTTTGTGAAAGAGGGGAGACTGTGTGAGAGGGCTCCAGCCTGGCTTTGGCCCAACCAACTCTACCCTCTGCTCAGGTTTTTCCATTGGAATCTTGATCAAGATTTGCTTTAAAAAAACACTGAAAAAAAATAAAAGAAAAGTCTGAAATGCCCTGGTTTATTTCAAAACCCTCAGCTCGAGGTAATTCACCTAGAATGTTTGGACTTGAGGGCTTACGTGTAACATCTTAAATCAAAATTTCAGCCACAGATTCCACCCAAACAATGAGCTGCCTTGATTACAGGAGACCACGGCCTGATCCTCCAGGCTGGCTGGTGTGTGCTGATCACCCACGAGCTTGAGGCCGGCTGTTCAAACGGCAGCCATTGCCGTGTTGCTACAACAAAAGGCACGCTTAGCGATGAAGCCGCACAGCGAAACACACAGGGTCTCCGCCAAACTCCCCGAGAAGGCTAGAGGTCGGCCCCCTGCGCCAGTACGAACAGATCACAGAAATGAGACGGCTAGTTTGTAATTCCAAGGAGCCGAGGCCCTTCTGCTGTGAGCGGCTGGTCTGGAGACACGTTGCATGTCTGTCATTTGGTCTTGATCGAGTCTTGTCATCTATTTAATCTGAGGGTCTTTGTGCTCCAGGGAGGACAGATGTATCGATCACAAGAAACTCAGAGATGGTGTGTTCTGGACCCCACTCTGGGCAGTGTCTCAGGCCTCTGGAACGTGCCCTCCTCTGTGTGGTGACCTCAGAGAGTTGAGGGACACGCCACCTGGAAATCAGACTCGCCAGCATGAGAATCAGCAGGGCTTCCGACGGGGAAGTCGCTCCTTGACAGGCCCTGGGGGGGACACAGTTTGGTTCATCACTGTTCTCCCGCTTCTGCGTCAACAATCTCAGGCTGAGCTAGGCCAAGGCGCTGGTGGTGAAGGTGGCCCCTGGGAGAAAGCGACTGCTTATGTTCCTGCGCCAGCGCCAGGGCTGAAAGCCTTGTGTAAAGAGAAGCAGCAGCCCCTGAGGACCTCTCGCGGCCCGTGTTTAGCGAAGTTTCCTGTAAGGGAAAAGGAACCCTGCACCACACAGAACAGGGAAGGAACGGGGGACTTGGGGAGACTGGATCTGCCCCACCAAGCCAGATTTCTATTTGTTGCTTTAGGAATGTTCCAGTACAAAAACCGTTCGCGTCGAGAGTCTCCCTGGGTCCCACGGTAATGCTAATTACTCTGCTCTGGCGGGCGCCTCCGCCCAGATGAAAACTGGAGAACTCCAACCGAAGTTCAGCTCTTTGCAAATAGTCGAAGCATCAGGGTGATTATGGGCGTCTTTCCCTCTTTGCCCAGATGTGCTGGTGTCTTGGCGACAAGGCCTCGTGAGCTCAACTCTGCATCTGTGTTCCCAGATCTGCAGGACCGTCCTCGGACGCTCCTCGTCCACGCCGAGCGGGCTGAGCGGCCGGCCGGGGCGCCTTGCGGGGCTGCGGACAAGTCTGCGCGCTCCGCGGACGCTGCCTCGGACGGAACCCTTCTTAGCCCTCTTGGCGGTAGACTGAAGCGCTCACTGTCCGAAGAGCGGGAATCCGGCCGGATAATCAGGAGGTCTCCACACACGGAAGAGGAAGGAGACATCCGCGTCAGCGGCGAGGACGCCCGCCGATCCCGGCAGAGCGCGCCGCAGAGCGCCAGCAACCCTGGTCGGCGCGTCGAGCAGCTCAGCTCCCCGCCAGGCCGTGCGCGCCGACTGCCCTCCGGGTCTTCCCCGACGCGGCCCAGCGCCTTCTCGTCCGCAAGAAGCACGTCGGTTCCGAGCACGAGGCCTCTCGGGGTCCGAGAGCTCCGGGCGGCGCGGAGGGGCGCGCGGGCGCCTCCCCGGCGTGGGGGGAGCGCGCCGCTCGCGGGGCTGTTCGCGGGAGTCTCCACAAGGGGGCCCGCGCGAGCTTCGGTCGGGGCGGTCGCGAGCCGGGCGGCCCTCGGACGACGGAGCCCGCGCGTCCTCCCGCGTGCAGAATGTCGCCCGTCGCGCGCGAGACACTCGCACGCGCTCGGCAGAGGTCACGGGGTCGCCCGGCCTCGCCGCCCGGCGGAGAGCTGGCGACACGGGCCGGCCGCTCCGAGGGAAGCACGCGGAGGGCGTCTGGGAGGCGCGACCCAGCCTCCCGCGCGGGCCTCTTCCCCTAAGACGGCAGCGACGGCGAGAGCGCGGGCTGTACATGCGAGAAGGTTATTGCCATCCAGCAAATAGATTTTTCTTACATTGCGTTGAGAGGAAGTTCGTGGTCTCGATCTTAAATTCAAAATAAGGAATATCCCTAGAGTGCAATTTTGTGGGAAAACCGTTTTGTTGGGCGTTACCAGATTTTAAGAGAAATGGTATTATTTTACCGTCGAGAAAACTAATGTGCTTTCAGAGTTTCAGGAGGAAAGCTGACTGTAAAGTCCGAACCCTATTTTTAAATTATCGTACAAATAGAATCCCAAAGACGCAAATATTGGCTTAAGTGTCGCAGACAAGGTACAAGAAAATGTGTTGGTTTCCTGAACGTTAAATAAACAGGCCATCACTCCTGCCTTCCTTGGGGACCCTGGACCAGCCGTGCTGTTATCCTGGGGGGAGGCGCCACACTAACGGGGAGACCACCGTGGATTAGTCCTTAGTCACTGGGGCGGCACAGTCAGCATCACGACGACAAGACACACATTTCTAGGAAGCTCTAGAGCTTGCCCAGCCCACATTTAGGAGTCAACTCCACCTTCATACCAAGCCTGGGGGGGGGTGTCACTGCCCCCATATCACAGCCTAGAAAACAGGCTCAAACAGAGTCCCTCACACAACCAGTAGATAGAAAAAGCCTCAAACCAAAGCCAAGTCTGGAAGCTGTAAACCGCAGCTTCTTTCCACTCGTCCTCTAGTTCCTGGTCTTTGCTCCCCACTTACTGAGCACCTACTCTGTGTCTGATCCTAGAGTTGCAAAACTGCTTCTTCCGGTGATGTGGTTCTGACGTTCTGAGCCTCAAAACGGAGCCCGGGAGTGTTCCGTCTAGCGCTGGTCCTGCCCCCGCCCAAGCAGGCTGGAGCAGGGGGGTCTCTGGGGGCCTCGCTGCCTGGTTCACACTCTTTGAGGGTCTGGCAAGTAGAGAAGCGGCTTGACGGACGGAGCCGAGTGCGTAATGGGTGTTCTGGGCAGAGCTGTGAAGGTGGCAGAGAGGTGTGAAGCACAGACAGATGCAGGAAGACATAATTAGTCCCCGGCTCGGTGCAGCCTGGGGAGCTGTCGTGGGGACAGGGGCTGCTGGGGGTTCACCAGGCAGAAGGGACGAGGATGGTCAGGGGCGCGTCCTCGATCTCAGTGTGGCCCGGAGGGCGCCCCCTATGGGGGGGTGTCGTTTTATAGTTGATTAGTTTCATGTCTATTTCGATTCAGTTCGGTAAGTGACGCATGGAGCCCAGGGTGGTGCTAAGATGAGGTGAAGCCACAGAGGGATAGATTAGTTTTAAAAATAAGTTAAGTGAAAATGAGATAGTTGATCTGAAGTGAAGTGTTGACTCAGTTATAGGACAGCAGCTATCAGAGGTGACCAAATTGCCACGGTGGCCGAGGCGACGGGCAGCTGGGGTCGAGGCCTGAGGCCCTGCGGTTTGTGTTAGGAGTGAAGTGGTGCGTGTTTGTGGGAGTCTAGGAAAGGAGGGTCCGGGAGGCCTGTGGGATGCCTCGAGTCCTGAGCACGAGGCCAAGGCCCGGCAGCAAGCAGGGGCAGCAGCGGGATGGAAAGCCATTCTGTGGGGGAAGAAGGTGGTGCAGGGTGCAGGGCCTTGGTCTGGAGACGGGGAATATGGGGTGCCACTCCCGAGATGGAGAACTGAGGGCGAGTTCTGTTTTGTGGGGTGCTATTTAAGCACGGGGTGGGCTGGGGCGAGACTCAGAGGAGGACAGAGGGCGGAAGGCAGGGCGGCTTTGATAGGACACACCTCGGAAAGGAAGGCGAGGAAGGCGAGGGGTCCTCAGAGAACCGCGGAAGTGGAGGATGTAAGACCTCAGATGAAACACGGGCGCTCGGTGAACTTGACTTGCGGATGCACAACACAAATGTTTTTAGAGTCTGTGCATCCCACATATTGCAAGGGCAGCGGGAGGAATTTGCCGTGGCCCGG
This sequence comes from Hystrix cristata, assembly GCA_004026905.1. Taxonomy (NCBI): domain Eukaryota; kingdom Metazoa; phylum Chordata; class Mammalia; order Rodentia; family Hystricidae; genus Hystrix; species Hystrix cristata. The sequence continues at coordinate 99,114 of PVJO010000518.1, read as the reverse complement.
AAGGGAGACTGCCCCAGAGGACTGTGTGAGAGAGATTGTGTTTACTTTTCTCTTTAAATTCCAGGGCCAAAAAAGTAAATCAAGAAATACAGAAAAGCATGAGGATGACTTCAAAGCTCATCCATGACCACTTCCCCCCATGCAGGCGTCTGTCCACCTGCCCCTGATGCTGTTGGGTTCTCGAGCCGAGGAGGGACCTGAGCGCCCCTGTATGGGAACTCGGGTCCCCCCAGCTTCCGAGCGGCCCTCGGGAGGCAAGCGGTATGCTGTCGAATGAATAAGTCTCTCCAGGCTTTTCTGCATTTTATACACTTGTAATGCCTTTATTCAACAATATTTTTATAAAAGTGAGATTATCCTGTACACATGACTTGAAATTTATTATTTTGACTTAATAATAGATTCTGAGATCTTTGCAGAAGGTGTTTTTGTTTTTTTAAAGACTGGAGGGACTAATGCATATTCACGGTCTGCAGGGGAAGGACTGGAGTTGATGCGGAGGTAGAAGTGGGAGATGTAATAGCCAAGGGAAGCGGGCGTCCTAATCAGTGCGAGTCCAATAAAAACAGGCGAAACTTTCAAATAAAAGCGATTGTGGCTTGCAGTGAAATTTTCAAAATGTATTAAAAAAAGGTGTAAAATGAAAAGTGCGAGTCGCATTCTACCCTGAAGCCCTGGTTGCTCCCTCTAAAGCGAATCACTTTAACAATTTCTCGTCTAACCTCCCAGAAAACGGTTTCATGCCAATCTCTGCGTACAAATGTATGTGTTTTTTATTTGGCTGTTAAGAAGTTTTTATGGATGCAATCTTTCCGTACACATCGTTCAGCATTTTGCTTTTTACACTTACATTATCAGATATATTTTTCCATTTTAGACTTATCTCTTCATGGAAAAGATAAAATAATATTCCATCACAGAGGTGAATCTTGATTTAGTTAACCATTCCTCTGTTGGTGGCTAGTAGGTTGTGGTTCTTTTCTATTCTTTTCTCTTTCTTTCTGTTGTCAAAAACAACAATACACGGGACATTCGTTTAAATATATCCTGGTGTAAATGTTGTGTGTGTCCAATGGGGAAGTTCCTAACAGAGAAAATGTGTGTGCACTTAACACGCTGACAGATTTGGCCAAAGTGTCCTCCAGAAAGGCCGTTTCAATTTATCCATCATGAATGATGGTGATAGTACCTGTGTCTGTACACCTTTGGCCACAATCAATGTTATCAAATGTAAAAAGAGGTCCTTTCATTTTCGTAAGTCTAACAGTCGAATACTAGAAGTTACAGACTGATGAAGGTCTGTGGTTAGTCACACCTTTTTTGTGCCCATCAATGAAGAAGGGGCATAAGTGAGTTAGTAGCCGCTCTCCCACCTTGCGTGTGTGTACTGTCTTCAGTGCCATCACTCGACTGAGGCCGCCAGCATTTCTCAGCTGCAGGACTGACCGCGGCCTCTTGCTAGCTCCCTGGCATCCGCTCTGGCCCCTGCGGATTTCCCTCCACAGAGCAGCAAGTGTGATCTTTAAGAAATGTGAATGAGCGCCCAGCTGCTGCAGCACGGCGCTCTGAGCGCTTGGAGGGCCTCCCACTGTGCGTGACCGGGCTTGACGTAGGTGACACTGTCTCATAAAGTGGGGAAGCCTCTGAGCTCCCCGACCCGCAAAGGTGCTGAGTGGGGCTGAGGAAGTCTGTTGAGGGCAGTGTCAGCGTAGCCCCTCGACGGTGCTGTGAGGCGTAGCTTAGGCTGCGGGTGCCTGGTGGCTCTTGGGAAAAGCAACTGTGAATTCTTTTTTGAGGAAAGCATTATCATTTTAGACTCCAAGGTATTCATAGATTAAGATCAAGCAAATATGAGTTTCTAGTTAAAGATCACTGAGTATACATGTACATAACCCAGTACTACAGAGTAAGAGTTAGCAGAAACAAAAAAGTTTACACCCCAAGAGCATAGATTATTGGAATTATCTATCACAAAATACATAATAATATGTATGGAATATTTATTGAGATAAAACATGAAATTAAAAAAATGAGCAAACATAATGAACCTAGAGGTTTAAAAATGATCAAATAGAATTTTAAGTAAATAAAAATTTAATGGTTGGAATAAAAACATAGTGGCTGAATCATGGAGCAGGTTAGATGTAGTTGAAAAAGAGATCAATGAACTGGAAGACAGATAAAAAGAAATTAATCAAAATTCAGAAAAGAAGGAGAGGAGGCTGAAAACTAAGAAAAGGGGGGTTAAAAGGTACAGGAACTATAATGGGAAAGACTGACTAGTGTCTCCCAGAAGGAAAGAAAAGAAAAGATAGGTGAGAAGCAATAGGTGAAAAAAAACTGTCTTATAATTTTCTAGAAGCAATAAAAGACACCAAACTGCTGTTCTTAGTAGTACAGTGAGTGCTGAGTAGGATCAGTAAAGAGAAATCAGTGCTTGAGTCTGTAGACCCTCAGAGAGAAAAGAAAATGGCCGCTGAGATAACCTTCTACGACAAGTGCAGAACAAAGATAATTTTCGGATAAATGATACTAAGAATGTTTACTTTTCTATTAAACAGTCCTTCTAAACAAAGGAATTTATGAAGAAGGAAAATGTACTGTGAGGAAAGTTTGATTTTAAAAATAGAATAGTGAGAAAAAAAGAAAGAAAGAAAAAAGAAAAGAAAATACCATACATCCAAGGAAAAAGGTAAAATAATAATTTCTAATTTTATGGGGTAAATGAGAAAGAGAGAAGAAAAGAAATGATAGAACTAAAATAATAAAAAATGGTAGCATGTAAATTGGGAGGAGAATGACGAGGTTAATATTCTAAATTCCTTGCATTAATCAGGAAAAGGGTAAGATACTACAGCTTCAGAGGTAGCCACTAAAACAGTGGAAGTATTGTATCCCTTCTAAAACAGAAGAAAGGGAAAGCACAGTCATAGGAATGAGTACAACCGAACTAGTCTCTCAAATATCAAAAAAGACAAGAAAAGAGGAAAAAAACAAACAACATACAATTTGTAGAAGATAAAGGGTGAGTTAAAACAAATCTGAAGCAGGGCATGGGGGCACATGCCTGTAATCCTAGGACCAAGGGAGGCTGAGGCAGGGGGATCACAAGTTTGAGTCCTACCTGGGTAACTTAATGAGACCCTATCTCAAAAATAAAAAGTGAAAAAGAAGGTACTGAGGATGTAGCTCAGTGGTGGACAGCCCCTGGTTTTGATTCTCATAAACACCCCCAAATCCAAATAAATGCAAATGCTTTTACTTGTCAGTTAAATAGAGATGATCAAAATGGATTTAATCCCTCCTCTGTTATTTACAACAGACACACATGAAAAATGAGAATCTAGGAAGACAGAAAGCAAAGGAATTGACATAATTTACCAAATACTAAATAAAAAGAAAACAAGTGCTATATTAATGTCGGATGAAGTAGCATACAAAATAAACATTATTAGGGATGTAGGATGTCACTTCATAGAAAGGTCTAATCTGCCAGGGAGACATAACCATAAAACGGTATCAAAGTGTACAAAGCAAAGATTATTATAGATATGAAGAGAAACTGAGAAATCCACTATCATACTGAGATGGTTTAACCCAACTCTTTTTTTTTTTAAGCTAGGGTTTAAACCCAGGGTTTCCTGCATGCTAGGCAAACACATTACCGCTGAGCTATGCCTCTAGTCCTGAAATTATTTGTAGGTCAGGTAGATGAAAGATTAGCAATAATGTAAAGATTTAAAAATGCCAAGAATTTAATTCATTATACAGTAAAACCTTGGATTGTGAGTAATGTGTTCTGTAAATGTTCTGCAAGATGAGCAAACGTTTCTAATAAATGTTGTTTTGTTTTGCTTTGTTTTTGAGACAGGGTCTCGCTATGTAGCCCAGGCTGGCCTTGAACTCAGGGTGCTCCTCCTGCCTCAGCCTCCCAAGTGCTGGGACTACAGGTGTGCAGCACCACATCCGGCCCATTTCTAACAAATTTTAACTGGATAAGCGAGTGATGTCTTGCAGTATGAGTAGTACACGATGCTGAGCAGCACAAGATCACAACTGAGCCAACGGGTCTTTTCTCTTTCTCTTTCTGTGGGATTGTGGGTGATCATTTCCCAATAGCAAGAGGTTATGGAGGAGATCTCATCTGCAGATGAGGAGGAGAAAAAGGCCGAGGAATCCTCCACCTCAAATCAGGTTAGGAAACGCGTAAAATGCGGAAAACAGAGCAAAATTTTGTAGAAAAGCAAGCAATGAATGTGGTTAATGAAAATGAAATGTCATATTTCCACAAAATCCTCAAAAGGAGGCACGTGTCAGTGGACAAGTTCCTTGTTCAAGCTGTATAAAAAGGAAAAGATTCCACTGAGCCAACAGAGAGCAGTGACCCCGTTAGTGACAGTGAAATTTGTTCCACACAATAGCCCTCTTCTCTCTTATCTTAGAGGAAAACAGCCATGAAGGTTTTCAAATGTAAGTGTGGGTTAATTTGTTTATTTTTCTTTATATTTTGTATTTCCTTTATTATTCCGTATTACATTACAGTACTGTAATCTTTTTTATATGAATGTTTTTGGGTTGTGGAATGAATCATCTGAGTTTCCATTATTTCTTATGGGGAAATTTGCTTTATTATACAAGTGCTTTGGATTCTAAGCATGTTTCCAGAATGAATTATGCTCACAAAACAAGGCTTTACTGTATATGTGTACGTGTGTGCATGTGTGTATGAGTGCACATTTATATGTGCACTAAGTATAGACACCCACACACATATTACTGTGTCCAGCAATTGGAAAAAGCATATTCCTTTCAAACATTTGAAAATACGGCACATTTACAGAAACTGACCCCATAAAAGACCATAAGTCTCAATATATCATACAGGCCACATTTCTGACCATAAGGCTACAAAATTAAAAGCCAGTAATAAAGACATTTTTTAAAGTTCCATTTACTTGGAAATTCTTCTAAAACACTCAGAAATGAATGAAGAAATTAAAGTTTTAAAAAATTGCAGACCAAAAAAGAAAAAAATTGCAGACCTTAGAGCTAAGCAGAAAGTGAAATAGTACCTATCAATACTTGTGGGGTGCAGGGAAAACAATCCTTTGAGTTAGACCTACAGGCTTCTATGTTTATATTTAAAAGAAGAAATTCTGACAATCCTCCTCCAGCTTAAGAAGTTAGAAAAAACATAGAGTAAGTCCAAATAAAGTAGAAAAAAGAGAATAAGGAAAAACAGATATTAATAAAGCAGAAAGGCTATGAAGAAAGAATGAAAAAGTCCAAGTTGGTTCCCTGACAGGACCCCCAATAAATTAGATCAACCTCTGTTGACACTGACCCCCCCAAAAAAAGTGGGTGGTGAGAGGATAAGAGAAGAGACAGAAATTAATAAATGGAACAAAACTACAGATCTATCCAAATTTAAAAGAGATATATAATCAGTATCTTTATATTTATCTTAAATAGTTCTAAACATATTAAATACATTGAGTAGTAATTTAAAATATCCCCCCCAAAAAATCACAAACAAAAACAAAACCCCCACATCCCTCAAATCTCAGGTTGGCAGATTTTTGAGATGAGCTCTTACCAAACTTTAAGGAAACAGCCATCCAATTTTACACAAACTCTTCCAAGGAGTAGAAAAGGTGGGTCATCTCCAACTTGATCTGAGTTCTTATTATCAAGTCCAGGTTTTGAGGAGCCTAAAGTTTCTTTTTTGGGGGGGCCCTCTCGAGAAAAAGAATGCAAATTAATTTTTTTGGTGCTCAGGATTGAACTCAGAGTCTCTCTCCCTCAGGGTAGGCAAGCATTGCACCACTGAACTACGTTCCTAGCCTAAAATACTTATATATAAAATATATTTATACATATTTTTGTGGTGCTGGGGATGGAACCCAGGGCCTCCTGCATGCTAGGCAAGTGCTCTACCACAGAGCTATCCCGCCAGCCCCTGCAAATACGTTTTGTTATTGCTAAGTTAGATTTTTTTCCCTACTCCACAACTCATTATTATAGTGCTATAAATTTTAAAAATTGTTATCAGATTTTGGAAAGCCTCTCTTCAGTTTCTTTCATGTATGAGCTATGAGGTTTGCAACAGATTTTCATAGATTCCTTCTGGGTCTGTGTGTTCCCTGCCCAGCTCTCCGCTTCCAAGACTGGCACTGGCAAACCCATCACAGGCACCTTCATGGAGGTGCAGAAGGGACAGTGCGGCCGCAGGGAGCAAGAGCTTAGCAACAGCATGTGTGAACAAGCCCCACTAGCCAACACTTCAGCCGCTCCTTGAGCTGGGTTCCCAAATGCCGGTGGTCACTGTACCGTATCACAGCAAGAGATGAAGTTTGACAGAAGGAAGTCAGAGAGGAAAGAAAGGTGAAAGCAAGGAAGAATGGGAAGAGACAGTCTTAAGCGGTTCCTGTTAAACCATCTTATGTTTCCAACGTTTACAAAAACCTACATCGACACAAACACATTGCCCTGCCCCTGGCTTGGGAAAGGGCCCTTGCAAGAGAGACCTGAAGCTGTTTGAAGCTGGTGTGAGGAAGGAAACCAAGGAGGGCGTGAGAGAGAAATCTCACCTATGGACATGACCGCAAAAGTTCTAAACAAAATATGGAATACGTCAGTAACAAAGAGGATGCACTATGTCCTTGCTAGGTCTATCCCAATAAGGCAAAAATGGTTAGCATCAGAGAAACCGGCAAGTGCCAGTCATCACAGTCACAGATTAAAATACCCATTCACAGACACAGAAAGGGCATTTAATAAAATTCCACACCCATTCAGTATCAAAGGCCATTATCAAAAGAGAATTAGTTTGATGTGTCCTTATGTTGATTAAAGGCATTATCAAAAATCCCTATATTAAATGATATTTTTTAATGATGAAATACTGAACTTTTGAAATAAGGAATAAGACAAGGATGCCATCATCACGATGAATGCCAATTATTTCAACATTTTACTCAGTGTCCTGGCAGGAAGACAAGAAAAAGAAAAAAGAGGTAGAAGTATTAGAAAAGAAGTAAAATCATCACTATTTGTAGATGATATGATTGTCTGTGTTAAACTCAGTGTGTATAGATAGATTATTAGAATAATAAGAGTGTTTAGCAAGATGGCTGGATAAAAGAAATCAAGGTATGAAAATCAATTATAGGGGGCTGGGGATTTAGCTCAGTGATTAGAGTGCCTGCCTTGCAAGCACAAGGGCCTGAGTTTGATCCCCGGCACCACACACACACACAAAAAAAATCAATTATGTTCCCTAACAGCAACAAATAGCTAGAAGGGTACCATTTATAATAGTAGTAAAAAAGTATAAGATAGGGGCTGGGGATTTAGCTCAGTGGTTAAAGCGCTTGCCTTGCAAGCACAAGGACCGGAGTTCGATCCCCAGCACCAAAAAAAAAAAAAAAAAGTATAAGATACCACAGAATATATTTCACAAAAATATGCAGGCTATCTGAGGAGTAGCATCTCCAGATGTCTAGGAGATTATAAAAATTTACCAAAAGATATTAAAGATATAAATAAATGAAGTGAGGCATATTCATGGAGAGGATAAATCAAGAGCTGTATGTCCTCTCTAAAACTGTTCCATAGATACAATAGATTCCAGTCCAGATCCCAACAGGTCATCTTATTTTATTTATTTATTTGGATCTGGACAATATGGTTATAAAACATGAAAAAGGAAATGTGTTAGAAATTGAAGGAAGATAAGCTACAAGGGCATGCTGTGTGGAGGATCAAGATCTACTGGATCTTTGTATATTCTGCAAAGAGAAGAACAAATTGACCAAAAGAACAGAGTCCAGGGCCAAGATGCTGACTCATGAGGCTCCCGTAAGCTGCTGCTGGGTTGAGGAGGAGAGGGAAGGCTGGCCACAAGGAGGGCCGGGACACTTGATTATCCACATGGGAAAGAGAAGTTGGATTCGCCCCTCACACATACTCCAAGTTAACTTCCAATGGATAGGAGACTTAAGTGTAAAAGGTAAAGCTTTAGGAGAAAAGGTAGATTATGACCTCAGAATAGCAAAATATTTCTTTTAAAAAAGTGCAAAAAACACTCTGATAGACAAGCTAGTAAGTATAACCACATTAAATTCAGGAACTTTGGTTACTCACAAGGGTCCGTGAAGATGATGAGAAGCACCACAAAGTAGGAGACATCTGTATGACACATCTGTACAGCCAAGGAACGACATTACAGAGATCATGGAGAAAGGCCCTCCAGGGCTCCAGGAAGGGAAACCGTACAGCAGAAAAACAAGCACGAGACACTGAAACTGGAGTTTCATAAAGGAGGAAGCCAGAGGATTAGAGTATAGAGACGTTTATGCTCCTGAGCTATGCAAATTAAGCCACAACGAGGTCATATTTTGCGAGCATTGAATAAACATAATTTACAAATTCCCAAAATACTAAGTGCAGGTGAGGAAAAATGGGAACCACCGGTGGGAGTGTGAATTGGGAAAACAAACGACTCTGAAACACAAGTTCTGTAAATGAACTTCCCAGAAATTTGAGGCATGAGACCAGCGGTTTACAAACATGTTCTGTGACTCATGGTCAGAAACGGTCACCACCTGGGATGTATCTGTGTGCACACTCACAGGTGCATATGCACACGTGCAAGCACACACAGGCACGCACACGCGTGTATCATGGAGGCAGAAGTTTCAGGAAAAATACTGGCTCTTGCATCAACTCTCAAGTGTTCTCTTCCATTTATGAAAAAAATGTCACTTGGGCACCGGTAATGGGATTTCATGACTCATTAGCAGACCATGACTCAGATTCTGGCGACTCAGCCATGGGTACCTGGCAACAAGTACAAAAAGGTTCCTAACAGCCTGTTGATAATACCTAAAAACAGGACATAAGTGGAATGGTTGCAGACGGAAAAACAAAAGCCAGCCAGCAGCATCTTCACACCTTGGAATATTATCCAGCAGTGAAGAGTGGACGAGCGGCAGCCGTCCCAGGAGCTGACTCACTTCTGAAACACATAATATCGGGTGACAAAAGCAGGGCCAGGACAAGAGCATAGGAAGGCGTAACTGTGAGAAATCTTGCCGTGTCAGGAGCACCCGCACCCAGGTGAAAAGCCAGGCAAAGGAGGACTTGCCACTTAGGAAGCTGTGCCTGTGGGTAGCGTTGTGGTCCTCGGGTGAGAGGCGGGCTGTGGGGTTCTTTCATGGTGCACTTCAGAGAAGACGTTCTTGTAATTATCAAACGTTATGTAATAAAAGGCACATTTGCTCAAGCCAGCCTCCTGTTCAAGACCCTTCCTTCCAAAGTCCTACAAAACTCCTCTCTTGCCATGTTCTTCCACCGCTGAGCATGGAAGAACATGGTGTTTTGACCACACCCTGCACAGGAATGGTCTTTGGGGCCTTCTGTCTTCTCCTCCCTCACCGAGAGTCAGCTCGCCAGTGGGAACTCGCCCGTGACCTTGTGGGTCCCTCATGCTCTCTGCAGTCTGCTGTCACCTCCACTGCCCCCCCAGCACTGGCCACGGTTCGTGTAGATGGGGCACACGCTGTCCCCTTCGGCTTGGCACCTGGCCCCGCCATTTGGGAAGCCGGGCCCCAAGCTGAGGTCTGGCCTAGTGTGATTGCAGCCCTCACCCCACCCCTCCAAGCAATGGGTCTTCATCCTCACCCTGGCCTGCCGCTCCCACTTCACTCCTCCTCAGCTCCAAACGTAATGGCTGACGAGAGCGGCAGACTGCCTGGCAGGGTCCCATCACACTGGGGTGGAAGCAACATCTGGTCTCAGGATTATTTTTATGAGCAGAGGGGGGAAGGGGGCATTTCTGTGTAGTCCCAATTCCCTAGGGTTAATGAGTGTGTGTGGATTTTCTGAATCCTGAAAGGGACTTTTAGTAGATGCAATTACTGCTTTTATGTTACAATAGCTGTGCCAAGCCTGAGGTGGTGGCATAGACACAGAGAGGCTCATGGGTGTGGCTCTGGGGATCTTGAGTCCAGCCCTGGGCCCCAAGTGCCCAGTTATGTGTGGTGGGTGCTGTGGGGACACATGCTGGAGCTGGGTGCGGGAATGTGGCCTGCGCAAGATCCCCTGATACCTGCCCTTGGGTCTAGGGGGAGAAAGGGATTGTTCAAATCGTCTCATGGACGAAAAGAGACTGACAAATACTGCCATGGTGCCTGTAGGTGAAGGCTGAGGTTGGGGGCTCAGAGACGTGACAGGGACAGAGGGATGGGGCTGCTGGGGGGGCCCAGCTGGCTGAGACTCACGAAGACCCTGGCAGTGCATGGGAGTGAGGAGCAAACAGTTCAGGAAACCTGCTGGGCAGAGTGGCCTTGGATCTGGGTGGGTGAGTGCACTTTATTTGGGGTCACAGAGGCCTCCAGGGGCTGGACAGTGGAGAGCAGGATGCAGGGAGAGGGGAACCCCTAGAAGCTACTTGGGGTCTGCCAGGGTGGTGAGGAGGGTGGAGGAGAAAGACTCCAGGGGAGCTCAGAGCTCTGGGCAGAGCCACTGTGGGGTGGGGGGCTGGCAAGGCAACTGGTGTCAGGGTGACTTTGAGGGCCCTGGGGGCTGCCTGGAGCGAGGGAGCAGATGTGGGTATGCGGGAGGGAGACTCGGGCTGGGCTAGAGTCCAGTGGGCCACCTCGAGGAGCGGGCTCTCCTTGGGCTCCCTAGGGAGGCCCTGGCCCCCTGCCCTAGAGTCACAGCTGGCGGAATGGGGGTGCCGCGAGGAGGGCCCAGGGAATCGTGGCTTTACTCAGTGCCAGCGGACAGGTGGCTTAAGGGACAGAAATAAATTCTGTCACGGTTCTGGAGGGGTAAAGGTGTGGGCATTGTCGGCCCCTTCGGACAGCTCTGCATTCCAGGCCTTTCCTGTGCCTGTAGGAGGCTGCCTGCAAATGTGAATGTGGGGGCCACATAGTTCAGCCCAGAACATCTAACCACAAGCACACAAGTGGGAGCAGAACTCTAGTAACCTTTATTTATTTGTTATTATTATTAGTAGTAGTAGGTTTTTTTTTTTTTTTTGATGCTGGGGATTGAAGCCAGGGCCTTTGCACTGAGCTACATCTCCAGCTCCCCCCTTTTAAAAATTTTTCTGAGACAGTGTCCTGCTAAGTCACTAAGTTCTCCAGGCTGGGCTTGAACTTTCTACCCTTGTGCCTGAGCCTCTCAGAATACGAGTCACGTGCTGTGTATCTGCTCAGCAATGGGCTGTGCGTACTGTGGTGGTCCCAGAAGATTATCTCTAGTGAAGTCACAGCTGTCTTAGTTTGTATGAGTGCACTCTATGATGCTTGTACGACCACAAAATTGCCTCAGAATGTGTCTCTGTTATTAAGCAACAATTCTTGTATTAAAAAATAATCCAATGCAGGGAAGCGGGATGCCCTTGTGGGCCCCTCCCAATCACTCTTCTCCCCTTCTCGACAGCAACCACTCTTAATGGTTTGTGGATATTTCCAAACCTTTGTTATTTTGAAGGAATATACATAAATACATGTGTTGGGAGGGTGGCTGTCAGGCTGTTTTTAAAATAAAATTTAAATCCTTGTTACGATGAGAAATCTAGCTAATGAAAATTATGTTTCAAAATAGACTGAGGCATTCTTTGTGCGAAGTATGGTGCTCTGTGTCTCATTTGCAATGGAAAAGTCCCTTGTTTCAAAGAAAAAAATACATTATTAAGAGGCTTTACAATACAAACCATATTTTCCAATTCAATAGCGTGCAAGGTCAGCCAAGCAAAGACAATGTAAACTCACTTTAAAAGCTGCTTGTTCAATGATGAAATTCATTCAGGGGCAGCATTACAATGAGAGCCGTGGTGTGGGCTGGTTGTGGCGTTGCTGAAATGTTAGCCTCCAAAATCAACCCTTTTGGCACCTGGAAGCCCATTAAAGGATGCACAGCCTTGGTGTCAGGTAGCACATTTCCTGATTAACAAGGATATAATTTCTTGAAGAAGGAGAAAGAGGATTTTGCTGGTATCTTTGGTTTTCCTGAATTGGCCCTTACGTAGAAATGCCACTTGCCGCTGGTCTAGGCAGAAGCTGATGCGGACAGGCCTGGCCGGAAGAGAACGTGCAGGGTACAGCAGGCCTGAGGGAGGAGGGTGGAGAGGGTCTAATGGAATGGCCATGGCCACCTGAGTTCTGTTTGGACCCTGAGACCAGCTGAACACATACCTTCCACCGCAGTAACCTTGGTCTCAGCCCACGCGTCACCTCCCTCACTACAGAACGCCCCCCTCCTCTGTAGCACAACAGCTCCTTGTCCTTGGAGCTTGCTCCATGCTTGTGTCTCCTCAGAGATGTTCTCTCCAGCCATGGCCACTGCACGTGGGTGCCTCTATCCCACAGCGACCTCTTTTCTTAGAGTTAAGCTCCGTCGGTGTCCATCTGGGTGATCCATGGCCACTTTGGCTTCCAAGCCATCCAACTCCTCAGTTCATTCCATTGATTAGACACCACTTTGGCTGCTATGACAGAGGCCCACAACAGTAGTCACTGTAGCAAGAGACAAATACCTTTCTTCTGTAGGAAAGAGGGGGTCAGTTTGGCAGCTCTGTCCAGGTACCCTCTGTCTTGTGGCTCTGCTCCATCCTTGGGTGCGACCTTCGTCCACACAGTCTAACTGGGCACAGGGTGTATCTGCATCTCTCCCAGTTAGCTATGGCACAAGCCACACTAGCTGCAAGGGAGGTTGAGAAATGATCTAATATTTCTGGATGTCTAAGTGCCCACGTAAAGACAAGGCTTCTAGATGGACAAGAGAGAAGGATGTGGATCCTGGGAGATAGTGTCCCTGCCCCAGACTGACCATGCCCACGGTAGCACCTGTCTCAGGAGGAATTTTCTCCTGCAATCACCCTTGTTCTGTTCCTCAGGCTCTTCTGCCAGCTTTCTCATGGCCATGACCTCTGAAACTTGACTTCATAAGAGACCACTCTACCCCCAAGTGCTACTGTAGATCCACTTTCTTTGCTCCTGATGGCTGCTGGAGAAAAGTCCCCAGGTGATTGGGGACCAGAATGGCCATGGGGCAAGCTGTGGTTCCTCCTAGTTGGCTTGTGTTTCCATCACCTCAGTGTCCCTTTCAAACATGGGAGCTCTACCTGCTCTTGCTCTGTGAGTGACAACCCTTCCACAGCCCAGCCCTGTCACCAAGACAACAGATCCCACACTCTGAGCATGGAGCTTAACATTTAAAGACTTACATTAACTGCAGCTGGCACCTAGCAAAAAACAAAAACAAATTCCCAGTGTATCGCAGAGGCTCAGATGAAGTTTCTGTCTCCTTGAATCCTCGTCCTTCTCCCTGAGCAAAAATTCTTTTCAGATTCTTGAGCATCTTTCTCAAGAATGAGAAATGTATGGTTTATCACGGAAAAATGTATATGCGAATGTAAATGTAAGGCACTTTTTCTATTTTGCTTTCACTTCACCTGTAGAGAAGGTTTCCAACCGACCCCAAGTCAGCTCGCTTCCTCGACCTTTTTGCTGGCTGCGGCCGAGTCAGAACGGATCCAACCAGCTCCTGCGGACAGGCATGGCGCCAACGCTGGTGTCTCGCTCCCCACCGGCACACAGCTTGTCAGTGCTGTTCTGGGTGTCATGCCCGCCCTGCCCTGGGCCAGAACATCCCAAAGGGTTGAAGGGTCTGTTTACACCGACCACCCACCCCCCGCTCCAACCCAGAAACACCTGAGAAGGAAACGTCCTTGGGGCCTTCATGTATGAGTTCCTTTCATCTTCTCTGCCGTGTTTTGTGACGGACAAGAGTTCTGTCTGCATTCTACAGACGGGGAAGCTGAAGCCCCTTCAGTCTCACTCCCCGCCCCTCAAGGATTTCCTCACGCCCAACTCTCATCTTGACCACCCATGTCCTGAAGGCATCCTGTCCTTCTCCAGACACACTTCTCATGGCCCAGGATGTGCGTCCTTGGAAAGACTGCCAGCAACTTCAAGAATTTACTGTGGAATTTACCACCCCCCTGCCCAGGGCACGTCCACCCACCAGGCCAACCCCGATCGACTCTGGGTCAGCCTGTCAAGAAGTCCTGATAATTCTGCCTCTTATCAACTTTTCGACCTGCCGCTTCTTGTTGGTGCTCTGCTCCCACCCGGACTCGGCCTTGGGCTGTCGCCACGGGTCACAGGAGCTGTGCAGCTGCTTCTGTGAGGGCCTACATTCTGCCACTCATAGGACAGATGGCATCCACTTTAAAGACACCCCCGGGAACCACTCTGAGGCTAAGAACTGAATAGTCCCCCGCCTTTTGAAGCCTCTTGGGTTCTCCTCCCCCCAATGCATAGAGGCAACCACAGGCTTGAATGTTGGGTAAACCTCCCCTTGAACTGATTGTAGTTGACTATCTAGTGTCTAATGTGTATCTTCAAGGGAAATTTTATGTTTGGTTGCTTTACTGAGGATTGAGCCCAAGGGAGCGCTACCATCGAGCCACATCTCAGCCTTTTTAATTTATTTTTTTGAGAGTAGGTCTTGCTACATTGTCCAGTCTGGCCTTGACTTATGATCCTCCTGCCTCAGCCTCTGAGTAGCTAAGAATACAAATGCACCACTGTGCCTGGCGGTTTTTAAGGAACTCTGTGGTTGGCTGACCTGTGTTCCCCCAAATTCCATGCTGAAGCTGTAACCTCTAGTTCCTCAAAATGTGACTGCATTTTGGAGACGAATTTTAAGGAGGTGATCAATTTAAAATGAGGCTCGAGTGGCCCTGACCCCATCTGACTTGTGTCCTTAAAATAAGAGGGCATTTGGATCCAGAAAGAGACATCAAGCATGTACGCCCACAGAGAAGCGGCCATGTGAAGGCAGAGCAAGAAGACAAACCAAGGAGAGGGGTCTGGGCAGAGGGCAACGCTGCCAGCCCTTTGTTCCCACATAGCGGCCTCAAGGGCTGTGAAAGAATGGATTTCTGTTGTATTCAGCCAGCCAGTTTGTGGTACTTTGCTAGTTTAGATTGAGAACATCCCCCAAAGGCCTCGCACACCACAGGGAAGATGACCAAACCGCAGGGGCCACACAGCTGACTCACTGTCAGGAATCTGGGCCTGGTGAAAGGCAGGTCACTGGGGGTGTGACCCGGAAGGGTTTATCTCCCTCCCCAGGTCACCCTGCTCTCTCTGCTTCCCGACCACCATGATGCGAGTGGCCGTCCTCTGCCCAGGGCCCTCCACCATGTTGTTTCTGTGTTGAAGCCTTCTGAACATGGATGGAAATTTCTGCAACTGTGGGCCAAATTAAAACGCTCCTCCTTCAAGCTGCAGTGTCGGGTACAATGTCTCAGCGACAAGGAAGTGACTACGGCCCTCACTGTCAGTTATTTTCTTGTTGACTTGTTTTCGAATGTGTCCATCCTACCTCCTCCCCACATGCACGCCTGGAATACAAAGCCCACGCGGGCCACGCCAGGTCCATCTGGCTCCCTGTCATGTCACCGAATCGCACCTGGCAAGCAGCGGGCACCCACTGAATGCTCACGGAAGCTCTGATTATGTGAATGAGGAATGGCTTGAAGTCAGAGAAACTTTTCTAAAAAAAAGTAGACACACGCTCGTCCACTTAAGCTCTTCTAAATTAGAATTTGGAGAAACTAGAGAAAAGAGTTTGTCTTTGTACTCAAGTGGATAAAAAAGAAAAGAACATTCTAAGCAGATTATCTGTGTAAACAGAGAATGTGCTTCACTTGCTTATTAACAGAGTCCAGCGCTGGTCTCACGGGCTCTCAGAACTGCTCAGGCAACGAGCACGCAAGTTCCAAGCGATTCCATGTGCTGCCTGAAGAAGTCTCAGTGGGATTCTAGGGACTCGGGGTCTTGACTCCTCTTCCCTGGACCCCTGTCAGCAGCAATAATGAACCTCCCGGACTACAATGGACTTGGTTTCATATGGCATCTGCAAACCAGGCTGCCTTTCTGAGAACCCGTTTTTTGCCTTTCGGAAAACTAGCCTGCCCCGATCACCACCTGAGGTAGAAATGTACGCGTCTCTGAGTCTCTCCACATCAGCATTTCGTCTCTGGGAGTCTGAGGTGCGGTTAGTAGCAAGCAGGCACTCAGACCTAGAGTCGATTCCCTGTGAGATGAAAACGCAAAGGTGTCTCGTAACACTGCAGAAGAAGCAACAAATGCCAGCACTGATCGTGGTAGAAGTCCAGGCATTCTCCCTCACTGGCAAGTTGGTTTTCATTTCAGTGGCCGTGGGCTGCTGTTAAGGAAACTGGAGCCCATCAGAATTTGGCTAAATCCAATGGGCCAAATAGCAGGCTTAAATTTCCAACCATCTAGAAACCACACTCGACCACCAAAATCACATGCTAAGACAACTCTAATTGTACATTTCAAAGAGCAAGTAATTTTGTTTCACTGTGGTCACTCGGAATTCCAAGCTAAATACTCCCATGTCCTGCTCTGTATTTGTGCACACTTTCAGGAAAGAGCGGGGTTGGGTGTGAGCTGTTGCTTTTGTTCCTCTTTGCTGTATAATTTAATACCGAGGCCTAAGTGAAGGCAGCTCAGCTTTAAAAAAACACACACATGTCTAGCCACTATTTAGTGAACTTCTCAGGGAGCGTGGTCCCCAAATAGACATTGTAGGCATATTGCTCAGATGCTTTGATTGCAAGCAACAGAAGCCATAAGCAATTCCTGCAGGCTAAAAAGGTTTCCTTGGAAGGCCATGGGTGCTCATTGCACCTGGTGGGAGAGGACCACTCTGCAGCTTTCCTTGGCCTGTGTAGGCACAAATGCATTTAATTTCTCACTACTCTGCTTAAGATCCAAGGTCCTGGAGCAAGCATCCCATCGGCATAGTTGGAGACTCACATCCCAGGGAGAGGTGAGCTGCCTTGGTTGACAAATCCCGCCAGGACTAGAGATGATGAGGGAAACTGTTCTGTATCTAAAAAAAGGGGATTGGAGCCTCGGTGGTGTGCCTACAAAACCATCACTTGTCCATTTGTCTCAAACAGCAGGACTTGAGATGGGCGGAGCAGTGGCTCCTCAGGACAAAGCTCCACTATTAAGGGGGTCAATAAGCATCCCAATGTGTCTCCCTGGCTTTGGTGAAGGGTCTCGCCCTTCTGGGTTTTCTCTGTAGGGGGCAGTGGATGGCAATGGACTGACCATGCTCGGAGACTGCTAGCACTAATGTATTTAAGTTACTTTTCTTCCCCCATTCCTATTGTGGAATTTGAAATGGAGTCCATCAAGACTAATTTATTATGGACCAGGACCACCAGGGAGCAGAGACTTCTGGGCTCCTTGAGGCCAGAATCTCACATGCCCTGGGTGGCTCCTGAGCAAGCAAGAGCCAGTGAGTGTTCTGGCCTTCAAAGCAACCTAACCCAGTGGCGGCCACTTCCTCAGGTGTCAAAAGTTCATAACAGCAGGACCTCCGTCATGGACAGTTGAATAATATAATGTTCCTGCAGCCCTTAAGAAGAGTAGACGCCCAGCGGATATTAAATATTGCTGATATTTGTCGATTTCTTTATAAGAGTCAAGGGGTTCTTGTCGGCACACAGTACATCAGAGCAGAAAGAAAACATAGTGCCTACTAAAAAGATGGGCATTAAGCAACCTGCCCAAGCTCAAGCGAAATGCAGCCTGCTGGGAACAGGAAGCTGTCTCCCCTTCTCTGGGCTGGGGGAGTACAGTGCAGGTTCCAACCTTGCTGGACAGGACAGGGGTCACTAGGTGCTTGGTGTTAAGTATGACCACACGTCATTCTACTTAATCCTTCAGGCACACCGAGACCACAGCTCTCCCCATTCCCACCTCACTGAGAGAGCAAGCGCAGGAGGCCACTGCGGAGGGAGGTAAGAAAGCCAGAGTGGGACCTGGTCTGTCTGTTTCCATGAGGGCATTCCTGAGCTCCCTGCGGCACCCAAAAAGCCAAACCCAGCTGGCCACTTAATGCACCCACAGTTGGGCTAGCGGTCACAGCTTTGCCCACTGGATTGCTGGCTGCCTCTTCAGCTAGGAGGTCCGACATCCTCTGTGGCAGCTTCCCCTGGCCTTTCTATGTGCCTTTTATTTCCTGGGTATCAGTTTCCTGCACTGGGGTCTTTTGGAGACAGTCGGAAAATTTAAAGGGGACAGAGGTTGGCTTTGCACAAACACTCCCGAAAGCCATTCTCATTTAAGGGGCAACCACACCCACCTGCCAGCCTCGGCTCCCAACAACCCCTTGGACCAACTTCTGGACTTACTTCTTCCTCCCGATTCCAGGCTCAGCTTAGTTGCCCTCAAGTTCAAGCTGATTTGAATAGCGTCCCTTCCCCTGCTCACTGGGCTACTGATTTCGTTTTACAGACTGGCTTTGGTGGCGACCACCGTATCCTGGACGTTTTATAAGGGGCGCGTTCTGGCTTAAAGCTTTCATTAGCACAATTAACTTCCGATACATTGCACGAATATTTCTTCACATGTAGCTTCTAACTGGTTTGCCATCCAGATGGTTTTGAAATCAAGGAATCTGCTGTATTTGCCTTGGGCTGGTTATTTTGAGTTTAGAGATTACAGGCTTGGCCAGAGGATAAGTGAAACAGCTGGCCAGGATGATTCGCTTGGGACTTGCGAGTGGTGAGACAAAGTTTCTGTGGATACTTTTCTTTGTTTTAAATAATTAATACGATTACTGATCTCTATTCACATTTGATTTTCCAACAAATGTATTTAAGTTAATTTTCTTCCCCATTTTTATTGAGGGATTTGAAACAGAGTCCCACATCAAGACTAATTTATTATGGAACAGCCTGTGATTTTGTCCTGGTTAATCTGTCTCTAAACAATAACTTGCCATCGCAGAGTATATAGTTACAGATAAAAGCAGGACCAAAATTAGGAAAAAAAATTACACGGGCATGCCCATGTGCGTGCACGCGCGTGCGCACACACACACACACACACGGAGGAAGAAGCTGTGGTTTCTTATTTTCCTCCTTAAGCACAAATTGTTGAATAAGGAGATTTTTTAAAAGCCAGAAATTGCTGTGGAGGGAACCAAATCTGGCAGCTGAATAAATGGCCCAAGACACATCTGGCATTCCAGGATTGGACAAAGACAGGTTTACTGCAGTGGGTAACTGCAAGACCCTGGCCTCACCGCTGTCATCCACTGCGAGGACATTGTCAAATACAGAAGACATCGTCAAATACAGGCTAAGGGAGAACAAGTAGGAAAAACCAACATCCTGATGAGAAACCACCTCGGTTGCACTGTTTTCCTTGAGGCCCCCGTGCCCTTGATTTCCTGATTCTTCAGAGCAAGAATAACGAAGTCCATCCAATCCAGTGATCTGGAGAAAAGATTCATGTGAAAAGCTACCAGCTGAGGTTGATCTATCCATACGAATGGTTCTCTGTTGGGAGCAGTCGTGCCCAGGGGACATCTGTCAATGCCTGGAGACATTTTTGGTTCTCACGACTGGGAGGGGTGCCCCTGGCATCTGGCAGATAGAAACCATTCACGCAGCTGAACAGCCCCATATACTCAGTCCCCACCCCTCAAACAAGAATCTGGTTCCAAATATGAATTGTGCTAAGGCTGAGAAATCCTGGGGTGTGTGTGTGTGTGTGTGTGTGTGTGTGTGTGTCTGTGGACACTCAATCTGAATTTCCTTGGCAGAGCAGCTGGTGTGTCATTCATTCTAGCCAAGGTTTCTGGAAGCTGGGTGTGAAGTTCAGGCGCCTTCAGCTCAGGTACCTAGATTACATAAGTAGCAGAAAGATTAACTGGGCTCTGTTTCCTTTCACTAAAGCAAAAGGATCTTCCGATCTGGGGATGCAGCCAGTGGGAGAAAGGACTTTTGAGAAAAGCACCCAGTAGAAAACAGCACCCAGCTTAGAACTGGCAGTTCTGAAGGTGGCCGGCATAGAATCACTGCCTTTCTGGTCTCTGCATCTGAACTAATGGCTGGCAGGCTCTGGAGTGGGCTGCCCGCTCTCATCGGCCCCCTGAACACACTTGGCGTCTCTCCTATAGAATCTGTCTGACTTGTCTGGCGAAAGGTCACCAAGGAGCGAAGCAGCAGGCGCCCCGAGAGCAAGCCCCAATGCTAAACTTCCACTGATTTTTATTGGCATGGCGAGAAACTCAGGGCCTGCCAAGGACAACAGCCCTGTGCTGTGACCAGACCGCAGGTTTGGGGGTAGTATGTCCTACTGCTCTGGACTGCTGCAACTCCACTGGAGAGAAGAGCTTGGGGAGCTGCAGGAACAGAGACTGGCACATGGTCTCCCTCTCCTCCCCCGCTGGACGCCCAGCACTGGATCCCTCCCAGCTGCTCCCCTTCTGGATCTTACTTTCTAGGAAGCCAGTAGGGCTGCTGGGCCTATTTTTGTCAAGATGGGGGCTCTGTGGCAAGGGATAGTTGTGTGACTTCTCACTTCCGGCAAAGCAGGGAAAGCAGCCCTTGATGAATGTACTTTTTGATTGGATGCATCTGCAGCTCTTCAAACTGCGAGCAGGAACTCCCTTGACCCTCCTTTAGGCCCCTTTCATCTCTTCTCAAAACATCTTGCGTAGACATTTGGGGGTGGGAAGAAAGGGCTGTGGTTGAAAAACTCTGGTACCAGACCACGCTTTGCTCTATGCCTATGAATGGGGCCGGCCATGGGTGTGGGCCGCACGTCCCACTGCAGGACCTCACAGACTGTAACCTCGGGTGCATTCGCCCAGTGCTTGCTCAGTGCCAGGCGCCTCCAGGCAGCAGGCGGACGACTCCTCCTGCATGCCCTCTTGTAGCCCCCACAATAATCCCGGGAGCTGTAGAACTTTTGTGAGCCCATTTGACAGGTAAAAAAGTTAAGGCTGAGAGAGGTGATGGACACCCACAAGGGTTGATAAGAAGTTGATCTGTGCTTCTGAGCCAGGTACTCTGACTCCAGGGCTCAGAATTCTTAGCGCTTCAGTATGTGAAAGTGCTTGGGGTCGGTACACTTTGATGACTGTGGTTATTACTGTCATTTTTGCCACTGGTGACCAAGCTGCCCATAATGGCACACTGGAGGCAGCTGCCATTTGTAGCGAGTCCCAGGAGCCACTGGGAAGCCATAAGCACTGGAGAAGGCTCTGTTTCCTCTACCAGGGGCTCCTGGGGTCCCCTCGGGCCCCCGTCAGACCTCCTGGGCATCAACGTAAAAGTAGCAGCGCTGTTTCCCCCTCCCTTCCCCCCAACCCTGCCGCAAGACACAGTGGTAAGCACCCGCAGGTCTCAGATTCATAGGGCAAGACCGGGCTTGTCCCTTGTGGTTCTGGGATACTCCTGCATCTCTCCGGAGGCGCCGCGCCCCAGTACCGGGAGGTCAGGCTCCGGGGCGCAGAGAGCGCCTGGGCGCACACTCCCTGGGATCCCGCGGCGCCGCAGGTGCCAACCAGGTGAGGCTGGAGAGAGGCCCGAGGGACACAGCGTGACCGGCCCGGTGCACCCGGCGCTCCCTCCCTTCCCGACCTCGGGCGGCACCTACCTCCCAGCAGCACCAGGACGCACGCGTAGGGGAGCATGGCTGCGGCACCGTCGGGGCGGCCGGCCGGGTCCCACGGAGAAGCGCGAGGCCGGCGGCCCCCGGGCGCTCACCCGCGCCGGCCGTCCCGGCCGCGGAGCCGCAAGGCGAGCCGCGCACTCATAGGTCCGATCGCAGAAGAGGTGGAGACAGCCGCGGGAGCGCTCGCCGCGCCGCCCCCGGCCGCGCAGCCCCCAGCCGAGCCCCGTCTGTCCCTGGGCCTCGTCGCCGCCAAACCAGAGCGGTGCCCGCCTCGCGCCAAAGCGCGCCGCCGGCCGGGCCGGTCCCTGGAAGGGCGAGGGCGTGGGGGGAGGCGAAGCTCCTTTAAGCCTCGCCGGTCCCGGCACCCCTGAAGTTTCTCTTCAGGCCTTCCAGATACTCTTGGAAAAGTCCACCTTGGAGCCCAGCAAGCACAGTAGCGCAGTGAAAGGGGCAAGCCCAGGGCGCCCAGAAGCCAGTGGCCGCTCTTTGTAATTCGCCTTCCCCAGCTCGGCTGCGTCTAGGAAAAGTGTGGAGCCACGAGGGCGGGTTTCCTCCCCCACCCCAACTCCTCCTCCTCCTGCCACCACCCCGCAATTCTCCTCTGGGTGAGTCAGCTTGGGGTGGCAGCTCAGAGGCAAGCCAGCTGCGAGGAGAGGGAGGCAAACAGGAAACCTGCAGACTGGTCCCTGCAGAGCCCACCCTGGCGCCGGGCCTCCCTGGTGGCATCCTGTTTGGCAGGCAAACCTTGAAGATAGGTGTGTGGGCACCTGGGAGGGACAATCATGGCAAGTTACTGGATTTATGAATGAAGAAAGAGGATCACTCGTGTGGGAAATGTAAATCTGGGTTATTCCTCCCAGCAGGGATCATCCGGGTAACTGGAGTGGGGTTGTTAGGGCCGGAGACTTGTGGGTCCCAAGATCGTTCCCTTGTGTTGCCTTGAGCTGCGAGAGGGAAAGAAGAAAAGGGGGATGAGTAGGGAGAGGAGAAAGAAAGAAGACAGAGTTGAGAAAAAGAGAACACGAAAGAAACAGAGAAGGAAGGAAGGAGTGAAAGGGACAGAGGAAGAAAGAATTAGGAAAAAAGAGAAAAGACGGTCAAGGGAAGGGAGGAGAGAGAGTGTCTTTTTGGGGCAGGTTTGTGTGTAGGGCGCCTGTCTGAGCAGTCAGCCCCGCCCCTCCCAAGTGTTTGGTGGCTTTATCGGTTGCGCTTTGGTGTGCTGGTTTTCCCAGAGGGACCAGGGGAAAGCCACCTCTCCTTTGGATTTCTTGCCAGAAACTTGAGCAAGGCTCCCAGGAGCCACTCAAGTCCTTTGCCTTCAACCCCTTGGACCCCGCTGCAGACCCCTGGCTGCCCTTGCTTTCCTCCTTGTCAGAGGCAGCAAGCAGGGAAGGGCAGAAAGTCAGTGGGGGCACAGTATGAGCCTACACAAACAGAAGTGTGAGGAAGACCTTGAGGAAACTGAGCTCACCATGAGCCTTCCCTGGCAGACAATGGCAACATGCCACACACTAAGTTGGTATGCAGGGACAACTGTTGGGGCCAGAGGAGAGTTCCACGGGGTCATTATTTGTAATTGCATAATTGTGATTATTTGTGGCAATTATGTGTCTTTAAATATGCAAAATTTATAATGACAGTTTTCCAATGGCACGCTAATCTGGTCATAGCAGTCGGAGTCCGCCCTCCCCGGGCTTTCTGACTGTGGGCATTTCCAAGTCTCAGGTGAAGATGGGCGGTCAGGCATTAATGGCTCGTTGTGGGAAAGGGATGCTACACTGATGTCCCAGATGGGTTCATGATTCGGTACTTTCAGAACTGACTGTGCTGCTGTTACAAGTAGGAGCTTCCGCACACGGTGTGTGGCGCATGTGCTGATAGTTGCATTGGCTTGTTTATAAGTAAGAGGGATCGTGGGTGCTTCCTGAGAACTTGGTGCCAGCCAGGTGCTAAGTCCTTTACGTCCAAGCAACCTGACGAGAAACGGGAGTTCCTGTTAGTCCCGTGTTACGGAGTGGTGAGATGTGTTCTGAGACCAGGGACTGTGCCCTAAAGCCGCACAGCTGGGAGGCCAAAGAGCTCTGAGTCCCTGCATGTCCTGGGATGCCATGTGTCTCCATGGAGGACTCCGTCTCACGGCCCTGTCAGCTCCGCGCCAAGTCTGAAGATCACCAGTGCAAAGGCCCATGTCACAACAATGGCCTCACTTGGAAGAGCTGGGCAGTGTTGGGAAGCATGATTCCATGGCGTCCTCCAAGTTTTAGCCATCTCACCTGCTGAAGCCGAGCCGTGGTGTGCCCTCTTCCCGTGCCTGTGAGGACGCAGAGCCGGGACACTGTACCACGGAGGAGGGAAAAGCCCAGGCCACCTACACCTACCTGTGTGGAGGCATGTGAACTTCATTCCAAAAAAGGAAAAAAAGAAAATGGACAAAAAATGGCCTTTGGGCAAGACTCTCCTCCATTTACCAGGAGATCAAATGAAAGTGGAAGAAGGCACTGAAGCTAAGACTCATTTATTGGTTTCAAACATATCTTTATTTTTAACTATGACAAAAAACAAAAGAAAGAAAGAGAAAAAGGGAGAAAGGAAGGAAGGAAGGTAGATAAAGTTACATTGTTCAGACCTTTCATTTTGCTGGAGGAATGGTGATTTACACTCAGCTGCTGACCTCTGTCTTACACACAGGACCGTCACTGGAGCGGATTTGAAATGGCAGCCGCTCTGAGGTCACCCGGGGGAGGAGCCTCAACTCTGTGCTGGCCGTGAGTCATGTCCAGGGCATTATTCCATTTTGGCCTCCAGAGCTGGGCTTTCCAGGTGATCAGTCTTGCCCGGCTTTGGGCTGGTCGTGGGAATTGTGCTGGGGACAGGAGGCATGAGGGGCAGCTACAAGCTAGATGTTTGTGAGTGGGAGAGGGAAGCCAGCCTTCCTGCTCTGTGTTTTTCCTGTCCCCCCCTCCCTGCCCCAAGCCAGTCCCGGGTGGGTGGATGGGAAAGCATTTCAGGTCAGGCCCTTTCTCCCTCCCCCTCCTCTTCAAACACCTACCTCCCCATCCCTGTCCCTATTAAAAGCACTGCGGGAAGATAAGATCTCCCTCCAAAATCTTGCTATAAAATGGTCTGTTTCCTCTGCTTGTTATCAGGGGTGTCTGATCAAAGAAATGGTGCCGGGCCTGGTTATCTAATAACTAAATAAACATCAGGCTGCCCTCCTGGGCTGCTCTGGGTGAAGTAGGGGCCAGGCCGGAGCAGGATCCAACCTTCCCAGACCCTGAAACTCCCCGGAGAGAAATTGAAGGTCACATGGCTGGCTCCTGGATAGGAACCTAGTCTGTGGTTGGAAGTCTGGCTCCTCATCCTGACCCCTGATCCATGCCTGGATCCTGAGGCCCTTCTTTTCTACCTGCCTCGGGGGTGCCACACTGGAGAAAGTCCTTGGGTTCCTGGAAACTCCCTACAATAGCCCCTAACCAGTCTCAGTCTCCTCGATCCCAGTGGCTGTTGTGTGAATGGGGAGAGAATAGCATCAAAGGGCTGAATGCGGCACTTGGCAATAAGGGGCCATGTCATGAGCGAGTGGACAGACTGTGGGTGGTCGGCTGAATGAATGGATAAATGGATGGGTGGGTGCCTGGATGGATGAGGAGGTGTGTAGTAGATGAATGCACGGAGGGTGAGTGGACGGACGGATAGAAAGGTAGATGAATGGGTGGATGGATGGGTGAATGGAGGATGGGTGGCTGGATGGGAAGAAGGGTAAGTAGATGAATGGATAGTGGTTAGGCAGATGGACAGATGGATAAATGGATGAATGTAGAAGGATGGATGGATGTCGACTAGCATTGCAGTTGTCACGATGGTTCTGGGTGGTACCCAAGCTGAATGGTTTCATTTTTATCCTCACATTCACAAATTGACTAGTAATAATTCATTAAGAAGCTCATTAACTCTCCATTGGATTGCCAACCCCAAACTGTGGAGACACGTCTTAGCTCTTGTTCTCAAGGGTATCTTCTCTACAGTGGTAGGCGGCGCGGTCCTCATATCAGGAGGCGCAGGCCCTCAGGGTGGGTAGGGGCTTAAGCTCTGCTCAGCGAAGAGCAGACACTTGCGGTCACCAGCCTCGCCTACAGGAGAGGTTCAGTGTTTTTTCTTTTCAAATTTCTGATTCCCAGTCCAGACTGATCCTCTAGCTGAGGCCGGAGCTTTGGGTGTTGGGTGAGTGGGAGCGGGGCATCCATAGCCTCATCCACACAATTCCTGACCTGCTCCCTCCGTTCACTGTGGGAGTGGGATGTGGTGAGTCCCTCTGATTGTGGGGACCACAGTTTGGAGCTCTTTTGACATAGTAGGGCTTGCGGAGTGGCTTTAGAAGAATCAGGTGGCTCAGGCTATTTTACTCTAGAAGCAAGAAAATTCAGCGTGAGAAAGTCTTCCATGGTTTTGGGTTGGAGTGGCAGCGCTGTCTGGGGTCAGGAAGGCTGGGTGCCGAACAGAGCGCCTGTCTTGGCTTGCTACTCACACAGTGCACGCCTGGGTGCCCTCTCTGCACCCTGGTGTCCTTTATCTAAAGTGTGAGACTCCTCTGAGAGTGTTGGGGAGAGTCTAACATGATGCTGCAAGGCAGGGTGTCAGAGTAGCTTTCTGGTGAGATGGTGGTCATTGCCATCCTGTCAGTGGGCTTGTGGCTTAGTGGCTGCCATGTGTGCAAGACCCCTTGCTGGGCTCGACACTGCAGAGAGTTGGGACCGGGCCGGCTCCTGGAGTGCATCGGGTCAGTTTCAAATGGTTCCACGGGATCATTCCTGTCCCCGAGCCGCACTGCTCTCTGGCCTGAGAAACTCCCTTGCAGGACCTGTCCTAGGTCGTCGTAGTGCTCACTGCGGTGGCGGCGATCCCTAATTGTCTGTTGAACACGAGGACTGAGAAGAGACCCTCAGTTGTTGGAACAACACTGTGGAGAGAGCTACAAAGTGGCGAGCCTCGGGAAGGGCGTACCCAGTGGAAAGGCTCATTCTTGTAAACTCAGAACACAGAATGCACACGAACACTTCATGGTTCTCGTGTGTGTGTGTGTGTGTGTGTGTGTGTGTGTGTGTGTGGCAATACATTAGACAAATTCAAGTGGATGTCTTTTTGAAGCAGGAGAAAGTACGTGGACAAGGAGATGGGAGGAACAAAAGAACAATTTTGGGGGGTGCTGGGGCAAAAGCACAATTTTTAAAATAAGACACATGGAATTCTAACATAAGCAAAAACTCAGGAAGATCAATGTAACTTTCTGCATCTTCAAAAGTAAGGTAAGCAAAAAGACCAAGTAAACTTCGGACTCCCTTCTGACCTGGGAAACGGGCAAGGGGAATGGAGGATGCCAAATTTGCTGGGTGTCACCAGAGAGTCCATATTCCTGACTTCTCCTGGTTTTACCAGGGTGCCACTCTGCGAAGACCAGGACGCACAGACAGGACCCATCTTCTCCACCCGTGTGTGCTTTGCACAAGGCGCGCCTTTCCACCCCTTTCTGCTCTCCTCCGCCTGCCAGCTCGGGTGCTGAGAAAGGGCAGATGTATTGAGCTGGATTCCTCAGCTTTGTTAGAGGAGGGGAAAGATAAAAGTCAGTCTGTGTGTCTTCAGACTGTGTCGATTATGAAGTTTTTAGTTATCCTCCCATATAAAAATCAATACATGCTGCTAATATCGTGCAGTACCTTAAAAGCACCAAGTTCCTTATTTCTCTCCCATTATAGAATTAGCAATGCTCCTAATATAATGTTTAGAAAATAGAGACAAAATAGAAAGAAAGAAGTAAAGTACAGTGATGCATACTCCTGCCACCTGGGGCCAACCTCTGCTGACACTCGGGGTGTATGATTATTTTCTCCATGTATGTGTGTATATAGCCCCAAATATATGTGCATATATATATATGTCCAAATATATGTATTTCTCCATATATATCTTTCCAAATATCTCCCCACATATATATTTTTTTCTCCATATATATCTCCCAGTGTATATTTTTACCATATATATGCTACACACACACACACACACACACACACACACACACACACACATATGTTCTCTGTATATACAAGTGTATGTAGTTTGACCTATGGTCAAATTTAATACTTAAATAAAACATCAATTCCCCAATTTCATCCTTTGAATTTATTTCCCAGACTTTAAGGAACCGTCAGGCAGGAAGCCATGAATAGGGTAGAGATGCAGAACAGAAATGAAGTCACTGTTTTTTGCCCCTCCCCTTTTTTGGTGCTGGGTATTGAATCCAGGGCCTTATGCATGCTAGCCTAGGGCTCTAGCACTCAACTGCCCCCCTGTAAACATTTTTTGTTTTGAGGCAGGATCTCACTAAACTGTCCAGACTGGCCTCAAACTTGAGCTTCTTCTGCCTCAGCTTCCCAAGTAGCTGGGATTACCACACCTAGCTCGCCGAAGTATCTTCTGTGTTGGATTTGCCACTTTTTGAGACCTCTTAGGCAGCTATTTGTAAGCTTCCATCTGCTTTGGATTTCAACCTGGGAGCAACCAGTTGATTTTAAATGGAAGTACTTTGAGGTATTGCAGTTAGAGGGTTCACCATCCACACCCCCGCCCCCACCCCGCATCAGCGGTCAGTGTGTGGTTTGTGGCTGGAGCTGAGGCCTGGTGCAGGGTGAGGGAGCCGATCTAAACTCGGGGGTGGGGGAGACTGCGCTCTTCCCCTTCTGACTGGGTGCTTGGTCTGGAGGTTTTGGGGAATGGGAAAAATGGAATTTGGGTTCGGGGACTCTTTCAAGTGTTCACAGCATGACCCAAAGAGCTCACGATTTTTTTCCTCTTTCCCTCTTTTTCAGTTTACAATTAACATTCGGGGTTTAGTCTCCCCCCTCCTCTTGAAATGGAATTTTTATCTCTTGATTCATGCTACAAGATAAAATCCCTGTTTATCCAGTTGCATGAATAATTGATAAGCTCTTTCCAACTTGCCAGAAGCAACTTCGCAGTCTCGCTTTCGGCCTGCAAGGCCTGGCAATTTCCGGAGCACCTTGAGAGACCTTTGCGCGGTTTCTGCTCAGAGTGCACCGACTTTCTGTCTGGGGGGTGGAGGTTTATCTCTCCATCGCGATGTGTGAGTTACAGATTAGGTACTCAGAGTTACAGCGTTGGGGGCGTAGGGGCAAGAAAGGGGGCATGCCACTGTCCACTTCGGTTTTGTAGACTCCATCTGTGACAGGTGTGAACCTGGATTCCACTGGGAGCCTCCCTGGCAGGCGGTTTCCAAGTTCACAGCATTAATTAACTCTAATCTGGTCCCTGGTAGTTTAAACCAAACCCAAGACGTGGAAGCATTTTCTTTCCTATGTATTTAACGGACTTAATGAGAATACAATGAGGACCTGTGTTTAGGCCCTTTAATACACTTGGCTCTCTGGCTATGTTTATATGATAGGAGGTGGTGGATGTTACTTATGTGCTTAGCTGGGGTTTATCCTCTTTAAACAGGTCTGGACAGCTACCTGTTATATTTGGCTCAGGCTAGCTGAAATAAAGGATTTGAAGTCTGTGCTGCAGAATGTCCCAGTTCTTCAAGGACAAGGTAAATGCAACCTGGCATAGTACAGAGGTGCAAAATGCACCTAAGAAAAAGGGCCAATGAGATGTCGTTCCTTCCACCCCACTCCCCCCAGCGTCTTTCCACCAGGCTCCCAGGTGACAGACTCCTGGGTTTGACATGCCGGAGAGCTGCTTGTGCCTCTGTGGCTGGCACGGCATTCTCACGGAAACCTGTTGAAAGGAGCTGGCTTCCAAGATGCTGGGGAGCTGCAGTCGTACCTTGCCTCAGGGGAAGCAGGGCTCTGATTAAAGCCACTTGCATTTATCAGCCATCAGACATCCGTTCTTCTTCCCTTTCATTTGTGGAAGGTGGAGAGAAAACGAATTGGAGGCTGATTCTTTTTTTCTTGTTTGTTTTCCCAGAGCTCCAGGAAATTAAGATGCGTGTCATTAGTTTTAGCAAACAAGTCAACAAAACTACAACCAGATCTTCCCACAACGGTGGAGGAGTTCCAGGGAGACCTTGGTTATAGTGGGCCTGGCCTCCCTGCAGGTGCTGCTGGCCATAGAGGACAAGCCAGCAGCAAGGAGAGTTATGGGCATTACGAGTGGTGAGAGTGACAGTTCTCCCACGAGATTCTCACAGCTCAGACATCTGTGTCCTGGAGGCTCCAAAGAAGGGGACAGAAAGGGGTGCTTAGCCTGGTCCCGGGGTAGCTGACGGGTGTCTACCCACATGCTTTGACACGCCCACCAGAATGTCTCACAGACCAGCAGGCATCACTTTGGAAGCTGGTCCCCAGAGTGATTCTGGGTGGCCTGTTCCTGCATCGCATGTGAATCCACAGGGTCCAGCTGTGTCTCCAAGGCTGTGTCGCTTATTGTAAAGGAGACTGCATTGTGGATTCCAACTGTCTGTCCTCTACCACCAATGTAATTGTTGGGGAGAAGAATAAGGAAACTGCTGATGATCCTGCCCCCAGGACGGATAGAGATGGAAGCCACAGCCTTGCGCTCCCCAGGAAGAACGGGGTCCTGGGAGTGCTGGGTGCTGTCGGCTCCTGCTAATGATGGAGAGAGGAGGCAGGTACCAAGAGTCCACTACAATGTCTCTGCCCACCTCCAGACACGGACTTTTCCTCCACCAGAGAGCCACAGCATGCTGCAGGGAGGCAGGAGAGCAGTCAGGCCTTGTAGTGAGAAGCTGACCCCACGATGTTTGTTTTTTTTCTCTTTTATTATGTAAACCACATTTCTATTCCAGAGAACTGTAAAACACAGAAAAACTCATCATTCACTGGCTCATCAACAGATGCCTATACAGAGGGTAGGAGATGGGCTCAAGGTGGGAACTGGGTGGAGATGGACTTCTCCCCTGGAGATGAGACCCACTAAAGATTCTTTTTGTTGTTGTTGTTGTTTTTTGGGGGGGGCGGTTTGGTGCTGGGGATGGAACTCAGGGCCTTGCGCTTGCTAGGCAAGTGCTCTACCACTTGGGCTAAATCCCCAGCCCCCCCACTAAGGATTCTGAGCACAGAATTCAGGTCTGTCCCATCAGCGCCACTGGTGCCAGGAGACAAGGTCCCTCTGAGTCCGACTCCCTGAGAAAGTGCAGAGTCCGAGAGGAGGAGGGAGGCTTAGCGCCCTGTAGGCAGTGATGTTTTCTCAGACGTGGGGACAGTGGGATGCACAGGCCTGGGGAGGGAGGCCGGGGCTGCAGTGTACATGTGTGCCATCAAGGAGAAGGCAGGTGGGAACCCTCCCTATCCTGGAGGCCTGGCATGAGTGGGGTGTTGGTGTCTCCCACCAGGGACAGCAGAAGCGACTTCAGGTCCTCCGTGGACAGAGGAGGGAATACTGTCGGCTCCTTTTGCAGTTGTACCGCTTAGGAGAAAGGCTCTGCTGGATGCCTGTGTATCAGTGCAGCTTACATTGCCAATTTCTCTTTCCCTGAGGGATGGTGAGCAGGGAGTGCATCTCCAGCCAAAATTTAATGCTGGCTCTTTGTCTTCATCGCCCTTAAAAAGGGGTGGAGTTACGGTTTGAATTTGAAATGTCCCCCAGGCTTAGAGGCCTTGTTGCCAGCTTTTGGGCTTTGGGGGATCTGATTAGGGTATGAGGGCTCTAACTTCCTTGGGGGGTTAGTCAACTGATAAGATCAGAATTTGATGGCGTCGTTGGGAGGTGATGGAAACATTGGGCAAAGCCTGGTTGAAGGAGTGGAAGTCGGGGTCCTGACCTTGGGGACAATATCTGGTCACCTTTCTCTTTGCTTCCTGGCTAACATTTTATACTTGCCTTCTTTGTTTGAGTATTGATCACATATTTTGGATACAAGTTCTTCAGGAAATAGATTATTGAAATACACCTTTGCTCCACCCCGCCCTTCCTCCACAAGCCCACAGCAGTGGAGCCAGTGGACCACGGCCTGAAACCACAAGTCAAAATAAATCTTTCCTTTCTAAAGCTGTTTTTCTCAGGTATTTGGACTCAGTGGTGAATACTCTGGTTAACTTCTATTTGCTGTGAGAGATACTGCCTCTCTTTGTCTCTCTCTCCTTTGAGGTACAACTTGCATACAGTAAAGTCAGGCCTTTTTAGTGTACAGCTGTCAATTCCGATGAACATGTACAGCATAGCTGAAGAATATGATATATACCAAGAATACAAGAGTTTTTTCACCCCTCAGTCCCCCCTTTGAGGGTGACAACTCTCTTCGCTCTCAGTCCTTGGCAACTGATGATTTGTGTTTTATTCCAATCCTTCTGCCTTATCCAGCATGTCCCACAGATGGAATTGCACAGTATATACCTTTGAGTCTGGCGTCTTTCACCTGGCACAGTGCATCTGAAGTTCGCTGTGTTGTGTATAGTTCATTCATTTGCATTAACGAGGAGTGTCCGATCTTGGGTATGCACCATGATTTGTTGCATCTAGATTTGGGGGCAATGAGTAAAGCTGCTATAAGCATTCACACACAGGTTTTTGTACGAGTGTGAGTCTTCGTTTCTCTTGGCAAGAACCTATAGGTGAGATTGGTGTATGATAAATGTATATTGAACTTTGTGAGAAACCGCCAAGCTGTTTCCAATGTATGGGTGTTCCTGTTGCTCCTGCTCTCAGCCGGACTTGTTGGAATTAAAAAAAAATTTGTTAGTCTAATGGATATGTAGTAGTATCACACTGTGGTTTTAATTTGTATTTCCTTGATGACTAATGGGGTTTAGCAGCTTTTCATGGGCTTATTTGTTATCCATGTATTTTCCTGTATATGTCCGTTCAAATCTTTTACCCATTTTGTATTTGCCTTGTTTGTTTGGTTATTCTTCACATATTCTGGATATAAGTTCTTCAGGAGCTAGATCATGAAGTAATCATTTTTCCCAGTTTGTAACTTTCTTAATGGTGTCTTTCAAAGATTATAAATTGTTTATTTTGATGGAGTATAATTTATACTTTTTCCTTTTATGGATTATATGGTGATACTTTTGGTTCATGAACTTAATTCTTTCCACGATTCTGGTTGCAAACTCAATTGGACAAGAACCGAATCAAATTCCCCAATAAGGTCAACATTGAACCTAACCACTGAGTTTGATTCGGTTCTCATCCAATTCAGTTTGCAACCAGAATCGTGGAAAGAATTAAATTTGTGAACCAAGGTACTATTGTACTTTTGTGGCCATATCTCAGAAGTATTTGCTTAATCCAAAGTGACAGAGATTTTGTTCTGTATTTTCTCCTGAAGGTTTTATTTAGGCTTTACATTTAAGTCTATAATCTCTTTTGAGTTAATTTTTGCTATGCTATTAGATATAGATTGAAATTAATTGTTTTCATGGATATCCAGTTGTTCTAGCACCTTTAACCGAGAAGGCCATTCTCTCTCCTCGTAATTGTTTCCGCAACTTTGTCATGAATCAATTGCCCTATATGAATCCATCTATATGTGGACTTTCTCTTCTATTCCTTTGACACATATGTCTGCCCTTTCTCCAATAGCACATTGTCTTGACCATTTTACCTTTATAGTAAGTCTGGAAATCATATACTACAATTCTTTCCCTTCAAATATGTGCTTTTATTCTAATTGGATTCTTTTTATTTTCAAAATTGTTTTTATTATTCTGTATTAGTCAGCTTTCCATTACTATGATAAATATGCAAGACTAATATTTTAAAAGAAGAAAGATGTATTTTGGCTCATGGTTTCAGAGGCTTTAGTCCATCTTCATCAAGCTCTATCAATTTTAGGCCTTTGATGAATCAGAAACATCCTGGTGGAAGGGTGTGGCAGAAGAAAGCCACTCACTTCATGGAGCTGAGGAGACAGAGAAGGGGAAAGAGCCAGAGAGGCGGGATCAGGGGACCAGATACAGCCCTCAAGTCTAGACCCTCATGATCCCTTCCTTTCTTCTAGGTCCCACATCCTATTTCCACCACTACAATAATGATGCCATCAAGTTATGCTCTTGCAGTGAGCTAGAGATCTCACTACCCATTCATTCCCAAAGCCTATCAGCACCCAAACTTTGAACACAATGAGCCTTTGGGGAGCACACATTGGATTCCAACCAATGTGGGTTTTGTTTTTTTTTGTCATTTTAGGATCAACTTGTTGATTTATGCAAAAAAGAAACCCTGGTTGGGTTTAGATTGGAGATGTGTTGAGCATAGAAACAAGTCTGGAAAAATTGACATTGTGATGATATTGTCTTCATTCCATCAATATATCATCTCTTTCCAGCCTTTGATTTCTTTTATCATTTTTTTTTTTGGTTTTCAGCATATACAGATTGCATGTATGTTGTATTTTATGGATTTTGGTATGAAAAAATTCAACTTCCAATCGTTCATTGCCAGGATATAGAATTAAAATTAATTTTTGTACATGGGTCTTGTATTCTACAGCCTTGCTAAACTCAATTTTAGTTCTAAAAGCTTTTAAATAGATTCTTTGGAATTGGTGCGAGATAATCATATCATGTATGAATATAAACAATTTCATTTCTTCCTTTCCAATATAAATGCCTTTTTTTCTCTTGCCTTACCATGCTGCTACAGTATTGGAAAGGAAGAATGAAGGCAGACACCAGCCTTTTACTGTAATGTACACTGTTAGTTGTAGGTTTTTGGTAGATGCCCTTTACCAGGGTGAGGATGTTCCTTTCCAGTTCTTGTTTTCTGAAAGTTTTGCTCACAAATGAGTGTTTATAAAGTGCTTTTTCTGCATTAATTGTGATTATCAAGATTTTAATTTTTTAGTGTGCCGGTACAGTGAATTACATCAATTTTTAAAAATTTGTTGAACTAGCCTTGCATTCTTGGGTTAAACCCCACTCATTTGGGGTTCATTATCTATTTATACATTATTGGATTTGATTTACTTGCATTTTGTTAAGGATTTTATGCATATTCATGAGGATTATTCTGTTGTTTTCTTCTATTGTAATGCCTTTGTCACGATTATGCTGGTCTCACAGAGTAAGTTGGGCAAGCTTTCCTTCTTTTTTCTATCATGGGAAAATATGTGCAAAATTGTTATTACTTCCCTCTTAAATTTTTTGTAGAATTCACTGGTGAAGTCATCTGTGGATGAAGTTGTCCTTCTTTGAAAGTTTTAGTTATATGTTTAATTTCTTTGATAGATACAGGACTATTTAAGATACCTATTTCTTCCTGAGTGAGCCTTAACAGTTTTTTTTTTAAAAGGCTTTTTTTTCTGTTTTATCTAAGTTGTCAAATTTAGAGACATGAATTGATTACAATATTCTCTTCTTATCTTTTTTGTGTGTGTGTGTGCTGGGGATTGAACTCAAGGCTTTGTGCTTGCAAGGTGAGCGCCCTAACCCCTGAGCTAAATCCCCACCCCCTTTCTTATCTTTTAATTTTTGTCATGTGATATCTAATCTTGATATTGATCATTTGTGTTCTCTTTTTCTTTTGCTTGGCCTGGTTAGAGATGTATGCACTTTCAAAGGAGCAGATTTAAGTTTAATTTTTTGTGTTTTGTTCTCAGTTTCATTAATTTTTGTTTTTCTGTTTATTATTTCTTTCCATTTATGCTTTCTGTTTATGATTTCATTTAATCTTCACTATTGGTTTATTATTTATATTGCTTTAAAATTTTTAGTGGTTCTGACATTTTATGATATGCACCCTTAATTAAAAATTCTACCTCCAAATAAGTTCAAGTAAGTAAAAATTCTGCTTTGTTCCAGAAACTTAAAACGGTTCTTTCCTGCAGGGCTTTATGCTGTTGGTTTTGTGTTTTGCTTTGGTGCACGTGATAAGGACACAATAGTTTGCTGCAACTTTTGCTTTTGCTATTGCTTCTTTGAAATCAGTTGTCTTTTAGATAGGAGTTGAGAGACTTTTTTCATAAAGGGCAAGATAGTAAATAATTTAGGTCTTGTAGGCCATATGGGTTTTGCAACTATTCTTGAAGACTCTGCCATTGTAGTTACTGTCTGTGTGCAGAGAATACGTAAATATATTTGTGTGGCTTTGGTCTAAAATAATCTTCATTTACCAAAACAGAGAGTGGGCTGGATTTGGCTTATGGGCTCAATTTGATGTAAGTTTGGGTTGATAGTTCTTTTCTTTCTTTTATTTTTTTTTTTGAGTTTAAAGATGCCATTGTCTTCTGACTTGCTTAATTTGTGATGAGTAGTGTGATGCAATGCTTATCTTTGTTGTTTTCTAATTAGCCTTAGTGTTTTGCGGGGTTTTTTTTTTTTTTCTTTTTCTTTTTGAGACAGGGTTTTTCACCATGTGGTCCAGGCTGGCCTTGAACTCTTGCACTTGTGGCAATCCTGTCTCAGCCTCCCAATTGCTGGGATTTAGGTGTGTGCCATCACGCCCAGCTGTTTTGCAGTTTGAATATGATATGCCTGGGCAATTGCTTTGGCTTAATTTATCCTAACTGCTGTCCTCTGAGCTTCTTGAATCTGGTTTCATGTCATTCTTTTTGGAAACTTCTATGATTTCAATTATTTTAAAGCATCAGCATCATTTTCATGGTGCAGAATATGGTTTGCTTTTGTAGATGCTCTTTGTGTGTCTGAGTGAAGCATTCTGTGAATGTCAGACAGTTATTTCTTCAAATATTTTTTGTTTTATTCTCTCTTCTTTGAGAATTCCAGTTACTCCTCTGCTAAGCCATTTGTTCTTGCCCTACAACACTTGGAAGTCCTACTTTTTTGTCTTTTGTCTTTCTTTTGTTTGTTTTTGGGGTTTTTTGGAGCTGAGGATTGAACTCAGGGTTTTGTGCTTGATGGCAAACACTCTACCACTGAGCTAAATCCCCAACCCCAGATGCCCTACTTTTTAAAAAGATTTTTTTAAATCCTGTTCATCTTTGAGTTTCCATTTGAATAATTTCCATTGAACCATCTCCAAGCTTGTTGATTCCTTGTTTGCCTGTGTTAAATGTACTAACACGTCTATCAGAATCATTCTTTATCCTTGTTACTGTGGTCTTTCTTGCCAGCATTTCTATTTGATGTCATCATCCTCTGCTAAAACATCCCATGTCATAACTGATCGTATCCTGTCTCCACTGCAGGCTTTAGTGTATCAACCACAGAGATTCTAAATTCTGCCTAGAAATGCCCATGTCTGTGTCCCAGCTGAGTGTGATTTGGCTGATTCTATTGTCTCTTGATAGTGTGTTGTTTTCTCTGTCTTTTCTGAGTATCTCACAAGGTTTTCTTGAAAGCCACGTGTCTTATGTAGGACAGTTGAGACTCAGGCACCTGGTTTTGGTGGCTGAGGACACAGCAGGCTTTTATGTCTGCTAGAACTTTAGTGTAGGGCTGAGCTGACTCCTGGGTGCTCAGGTGTTGCACTGTTGCCCAGGTTGCCCACAGCAGCCTCTGGGTTCTCTCAGGTGGACAGGTGGGTTGGGACTATAGGTGTGTGCTCCACCTTCAGCTGTCACCTCCTTTGCCTTTTGCCCCAGAATAAGTCTCTCCCATCTGGTTCCTGTCCCAGGTCAAACACTGTGCCGGTTTCTCCTTGCAAATTTCCCTGGCTGAGGGCTGGTGTTCTCTGTGCTGCTCTTTCTGGCCCGTGTGACCCCAGCCCTGTGCGGATCTGAGCTGCGGATATGTTCCCGCATGCCTGCTGCACCAGCTCCAGCGGGCTCCCCATGCTCTGCGCTCGCTGGTTCTCTTGCTTCCCCCATCCCCACCATTGGAGGGAAGATGGAACCCAGGTGGAGCTCTGTGCTGCTGCTGTTCCCGCCCCGCCCCCCAGCCAATCCCAGGAGGGTTGCCCGCTCAGGATCCATCCTCACCTGCCCTGTCTTTTGGGGAGCTCACAGTTTGGTTGTGGAGACCCACCTGAATGTGAATTCCTCGTGGCGTCCTGTCTCACCAGCCCACACTGGGCCTCTGGCGAGTTGTTAAACGTTCCAGCGGAACTTTTCTAGTGTCCGATGGCATCTGGCCGGGCAAACAAGAGCCCTAGTTCGGTCTCTCCCTGGGGCACCTGCCTGTGTGCTCAGACTTCAGGTGAGCTGGTTACCCTTGACCTCGCTCTCTGCTGCAAGAGAAACGAGCTTCACGATTGCAGATTGCTGGGCTTGTTCTTCTGTCGTGGTCATAGTAAGGCTAGCAATAATTATGTTCTTTCCCACTTGGTATATCTGAAGCGGTCCAACTTCTTTTTAAAATAATTATAATTTTTTCTAGTAAAGATAATGTGTCCTTTAGTAAGTTAATAATATGAAGCATCTTCTACAGGTGGTTGGGATGGTGATAGCTGAAGGTGTGATTTAGGGACAAGACTTTGGAATCTGCATTCCATCTCATGCTTTCTACACATCACTGGCACAGTCTCTGCTTGTTTCCCCAGCTGTATAATGGAGTCCAAATGTTATTATCTACTCGAGAGATTTCAGAGATCTAGTATCCGAAAAATGCTTGGCTGATTTGGGCGCTTTGTAAATGGAGGTGATCCGTTTCCTTAGAGCTGAAGACCTTATTGCAGTATAGGATTCAGCCCCAGATGTAGAGACGAGGAAGGTGAGAAAGGAGGGTGTTCTGTGTGATTCTCAAGTCTCCTGACTCTCACTGGAGTGCGTGTGTGTGTGCATGTGTGTTCACTAGTGGGATTCTCTGAAGCAGCTTCTGCTATTTCCCCCACCATCTTATTCATATCTTATGGCGAAAGAAGACGCACACCTCAGGAAGTATTTAGAGAGAGTGATAGACAGTAGAAATACCCAGGCCGAGGCCAGTTATGCAGACGGCGCTCAGGAAACCCAACAAAGAAAAGAGCCACAGAGGGAGGGAGAGGCAGTGGGAGTGTGTGGCTGGGACAGCCCTCCCCCAGGACTGCTTCCACCTTTGTCAGCCACGTGTCTGAGTGACCGCGGGCCAGACCCTTCACTGCTCCCAGTATCTGTGTCTCATCAGCGAGGTAAGATGGCAGAGGTCTTTGCCGCCCTCCTTACCCCTTACGATTGCCCAGAAGCTTCGACAAGACAATTCTGCAACCATCGGACAACTCTACAAACATTGACCGCATTAGTGTTAAAAATGATGACTCAAAGCTGTTCTGAAAGGTGGAAGGTGTGTGAGAAGTAGCCCTTAGGGCCTCCTCAATTACGGCTTCAGAAATACTCACAGTAAA
This sequence comes from Hystrix cristata, assembly GCA_004026905.1. Lineage (NCBI taxonomy): Eukaryota > Metazoa > Chordata > Mammalia > Rodentia > Hystricidae > Hystrix > Hystrix cristata. The sequence continues at coordinate 60,382 of PVJO010000518.1, read as the reverse complement.
GTCAGGCAGCAAGTGATCAATTCCTCTCCATGCTTCTTTTCTGGGGCGGCACTCAGAGTTTTGTGGCTTCCTGACATGTTTCTTAACAAGTTGCCTCCAACTGGAGAAACATCAGTCGTTGTCAAGGCCATGGTTTGTCTGGCTGATTTATACAAATCAGTGAAACAATCTCTCCAGCCTGTTCTTTGATCTTGCTTTGAAGCAAGTCAACTTAAACACTCGTGGGAGCTGGAAGGAGATCCTTCATATAAATGCGTCCACAAATCTTCCTCGGATGCTCAGGGCGAGGCCTCCGCCAGTTGCTTCAAAGGCCTCATCCATCACGACAGGGGGAATAAAAACTCGAGTTATGCTCTATTAATCTTATTGATCGCCACCTTTGACCCAACTCAACCTGGATCAGACTGCGGCAGGGATTCCTAACTCTTGCTGCAGAGGCCTGCACTGGCTCCATGCCCGCCCATCCCTCTAATAGAGGAACTTGGGTGGGGCAGGAAGGTTTCATGCTTTAGGTGCAGGCTGTAGGGACGGTGCAGCTCTGGAACTTGACAGCCTGGGCAAGTGACTTCATCAGACTGACCTTGGGCGGGTTACAGAAATCGGCCTCTGCCTCATTGTAAATTTAGATGGAGTACTGGTAAGGGGTATACCAGAGAAACGGAATCGGTGGTTTACACATATGAAGAGGTTTGTTTTGAGGGTTTGCTTACAGGACTGTGGGGTCTGGCTCGGGAAGTCTGAAATCTGTAGGGAAAGCTGGCAGTCTGAGGCCTTTGGCGAGAGCTGGCTGCAGTTTGTGAATAAAATTTCTCCTTCCTGGGGAAACCTTATTCTTGCTCTTAAATCCTTTCCACTGATCAGATTAGCGCCCCAGATCATTGTGGATAATCTTAGTCAGAGGTATCTGCTGGTGGATGTTAATACATGTGCAAAACCCCTCACAGAACACCTACATTAGTGTCTGGTCGACTGAGCAGGCTGGGAGGCCAAATCAAGATCAAACAAGGTCTACGCATTGCACCTGGTTGATTTGTCTTTGGACCTCTTTAACAATCTCCTTCCCCTTGTTTATTTTCTTGCTGTTTTTCTGTTGCCACCAGGCCGTGTCCTGTAGGATTTGTCGCATATGGATTTTGCCAGTTGCATACACATTGTATCTTTGAACATGTTCTTCTGTCTACTGTGCTTCTGGCAAACCTGTAGCTAGCTCTCAGATCTAGAAGCTTGATGAAACGCACATTTGATTTTTCAGGGCTTAATTCCTCAGAGGTGGTGTGTGCCCCATGCCTCCTTCCAGGTACGGGGTACCTGCTTGTTTCTTTGGGTGCTGCTAAATTCGACTGGGGACCTTGGGTGTGGTCAGCTTGATCCGTCTGCGATCTACTCCTGCATTCACCTCTGACATAATGGTTTCCTCAGCTGGCGATGGTCATTGCCTAGAATCCGTGACTGCGAATCTTTTGGAGACCGAGAGCCAAACTGCAACCCCAAACCCACTTATTTATCCCAAAGCACCATCACTGTAATTAAACCGGAACACCGAGGTCTCAGTTCAGAAAAACAACTCACACATTAACATCTTTTGTATTAAAAGAAAAACAACACAGGTGCCGTAGGTTCGCCACCACCGGCCTACATCCATTATATCAGTAGGGAGTTGCAAGATGGTGGCATTAGAATGGTATTATTCCTTCTGTGTTCATTAGCTGGAATTCTATAAAGAAGAGCATTAGTCACTAACTATTTGGTTATCCTGAAATACAGCCAGTAGAGGAAAGACAGGATACATTTTCCTGTTTATTTACTAGTTTTCGAAGTAAGAAGTTAGGTCCATAGCAGCCTCCAATGAGGTGATCATTGGGTTATTGTTGCTTTTTAAAATTTGGACATCATTATGAACTCACAGTTTTTAACATATTTGATGTTTTAATTCATAGCAATGATTATTCTTTTTGATATTCGAACTGTCCCATCCTTGGCCAGTGGGACCTCTTCAAGTCACTGTCTACCCTTTTGACACTCTCTGCTCTGCCCCAGGAGTGTCTGATGATTTCCTTGCTTTCTAGGATGGTAAGAAGTTCAAAGTTCATATCTCACATTTCCTGTTCCAGACTTGGAACCAGACATTTCTCCAAGGAGCCCTGATTCTTCCAGTGAGAAATAACATTGAGAGACCATGATGTGCACAGCTGTCTGGCGCTTCTGGCTGGCTGAGCGTGGTTTCTAGGCTATCTCAGTAGAGCTAGGAAACAGATACAGGGAAAATGCACTGTGATCTCCCCCATCCCCCCCTTCCTCTTTGAAGTACTGGGGATTGAACCCAGGGACATCGCACTGAGTCACATCTCCAGTCCATTATATTTTTTATTTTGAGACAGTGTCTTCTTAAGTCACTAAGTTGTCTAGGCTGACTTGAATCTATGATCCTCCTGCCTCAGTCTTCCAGAGTGCTGGGATTATATAGGTATGTGCAACCACACACAGCTATACTAATATTTTCATTTCAAGTTCAATAAAATAAGGTTTTCACCAGCCATGACAGCTTGTTCCTATAATCCCAGCTACTTGGGAGGCTGAGACAGGAGAATTCCAAGCTCGAGGCTAGCCTGAGCAACTTCTCAAGACCCTGTCTCAAAATAAAAATTTTTAAAAAAGGCCCAGGATATAACTTAGTGGTAAAGCACTTACCTAGCATGCGTGAGGCCTCAGACTCAATCTCTAGTATCTCAAACAACAATAACAAAAACAACAATGACAAAAACCCAGGGATTTTACTTGATTACTTTGATTCGATGGGTTTTTTTGTTTGTCTGTTTTCAAGACAGGATCTCAGTGTGTGGTCCATGCTGTCCTTCAACTCACTACGTTGCTCAGGTTGGCTTTGTTAGTGCAGTAATCCTCCTGCCTCAGCCTCCCGAGTACTGGGATTATAAATGTGTGCCACCATGACCAGCTGTATTTGTATTTTTTCCCTAGGCTTACAGTATTTAAAATAATTGTTTATACACATACACACAGCACATATATGTACTCTATACATGTATATATGTATATGTTTTCTCTCTATATGTATATATCTGTATGTATGCATATGTATATATCTATATGTATTTATCTATGTACATAGTATATATATATACACACATATGCTTTCATATGCTTCAGGAGCTGTAAATAGCCTGCAGGTGGGCCCAATACAGCCTTCATTATACATATGAAAATATGTATGATACATATAGACATGCATATGTATGTTTCAAATTGCAATACCAGTAGCATACTAACAGTGTGATTATTTCTAAAAACATTCAACGATTTCCTTGCAGAGCATTTTGTCCCGCTAGGGCCTGTACCCATATTTGTGTATTTTTAGAATCACCTGAAATGATTCTTTTCGACTGGCTAAACCAGGAGTTGGCAAACCTTTTCTTACAGGGCCAAAGAGTAAATATGTTCGGCCTCGCAGGCCACAGTGTCCCTGTGGACACTACCGTCGTCCCCTCTTGTCTCAGGTTTGCTTTCCTCAGTTTCAGTTGTCCGTGGCCAACGGTGGCCTGAGAATATTGATGGAAAAATTCCAGAAATAAAGACGTTTCCTCAGTTTTAAAGTATGTGCTGTTCCGAGTACTGGGATATTGGGATGAAATCGTGTGCTCTCTGAGTCCATCCTGCCCGGGACCTGGATTATTCTTCTGTCCAAAGTACTCATACTGGAGGCCGTCTGGCTTTAGTCACTTAGTGGCCACCGGGGTTACTAGATCGCCTGTCAGGGTGTCGCAGTGCTGATGTTTAAGTGATTCTTATTTCATGTAATAATGGCCCTGAACCACAATAGCGATGCTGGTAGTTTTACTACAATATGTTGTCATAATTGATCAAAACTTTGTCATAGTTGTGTGTGCACAGGAAAACATACATTACAGTACGGGGTGTGCTACTGTTTCAGGCATCCGCTGGGGGGTCTTGGAGCGCATCTCCTTCGACTAAGGGGAGACTTCTACATTCAGCTCTGCCATTGTAGCACAGAACCAGCTCCACAGACAACATGTAAATGAGTGGACTTCACCGTGTTCTGATAAAACTTTATTGACAAAAACATGCAAAGGGTTGAATCTGGCCCACCTGCAGGACATAATTTGCCAACTCCTGGCTTAAACCATCAATCTGATGAATATTCGTATGTTTCTTCTTTGCAGTTATTGGGCAATGCTTGTTTTGTTTACGTGTTTCTTTGTTTTATGACTGCATAAAAAATTTCATAATTCCAAAGGCAAATCTACGAATGAGGTGCGCTGGGAAAAGTCTAACCTCCCCAGTGCGTTTGGATGGCTTCAGTGGCTTTGCTGGAGGGATCCTTTTCGGCCAGCTCAGTCTGGTTCCAGGGACTCCTCCAGAGCACCTCCTGCATGCTCCCTGCTTTGGTGTTTGGAGGGAGCCTGGTGCTCAGCCCTGACTCCTTTTCTAGCACATATACAGAACACCTAACTCCAGCTGGCCAAACCAGAAATCAACGATTTATTGGCTCTGCTAACTGGGGAGCTTGGGTCAGAATGACTTCAAACCCAGCTGTGATCAGGCCAGTGCTGGCCTGTGTGGCATTTCGGTGTGAATTAGAGAAAAGACGCCTCCTCTGGGAGACAGTCCTGTAGGTATCCTGGCTGGAGAGCAGTTCATGCCTCTGCCCCTCTAGGTATGTGGCTCGGCCAGCAGAGTGTTGGCCAGTTTTTAGTCCTCACATATCCCTCAGCTGGAAGACCTTTTGCAGTGTACAATCTGCCCAGCTGTATGTGGTGGTCCTGCTTTGTTCCCGGATCTTGTATTTTTCCGGAGGGGCTCTATTCTCAGAAGGAGAAGGATGTCCCTTCCTGGTGTTGATGATGACCATCATAGCAGGGCCAGGCTGCTGCCCTGCCAGTGCTGCAAATCCCTGGAGAAGAGCACCTGTGCACACAGGAGCAGGGACCAGGCCGGCCTCATGCTCTTCCCTGGAGACAGGCAGGGAGGGAGGGTGGCTTCAGGGGACCCTTGTGTGAACTTCTTGCACTGCGAGCCTCCAAAGGAAAATTGAAGAGCTCTTGCAAGAAAAAGGGTGAATTATTTCTGGGCAGGAAAAACCACCATACATCCTCCTTGTCCTTCTTCCATGGTGGCCCTAGCCAGTCACTGAACTTCTGTTCGGTTCATTGCACTTTCCCGCCAGACACTTGTTCCCTAGAATGTTTCTTCCCCACCCTCAAACCCATGCAGATGTGACTCAAGTCCGAACAGAGCATCAATTCGGGTCTCTGTCCTTCTGAGCTCAGCAGGTGTCCATTTTATTAACAGCCACCATCTTTAACAAAGAAGGAATCACCCTGTGATGAGGCAGTACTGTTTTATAACCAAAAAAATTAATTCCGGTTCAACTTTTAAGTGAGGGAAGAGAAAGGATAATTGTGTGGGGTTTCCGGAAAAGTTATGAAAGGAAGCAAGAGGTCATTCCTCAGAATTTATGTTGAATAATAATCAGTCTTGGGTCTTTCTTTCATTCACCTTGCAGCTGAGCTGCGGGCCCTGGAATTGGCTGACCGGGCTTTGCTTTCAAAGATGCTTTTCTGATTCTCCTGTTTGCAAAGAAGGCGTTTGGAATCAGGAAACAATCCAGAGCAGAGGGTGGGAGATTCTTACTGTACGGTGGGTGTTTTCTGCTGCCTGCGGCTGGCCGGGCACAAGGCCCCTGCCCACCAGCCCTCCTCCACAGCAGCCCTCCTTCTGTTGTCCCGTCCTATTTTCGTTTGAATCACTGGTCATGCGGTACTCTCACACTGAGCACTGATGCAGGGAGTTTTCAAACCATAATCTATCATGTGGATGAAGGTTTTATCTCTTGTTTGGTGCCTACGACATTAGGGTTCTAATTCCCACCCTAGGCCCAGTTCCCTGAGGATCCAGGCCAGCCTTGCCTAACCTTCTGTGTTCATTTCATCTCCTGGAAAATAGAGTTAATATACACCCTGCTCGCAGGAACACAGGAATTAGTCATTGTTTCCTGAGCGCTAATCTCATACCTTTGCCAGCGCAAGGCAATTCCACCACCAGCCCCCAAATTATATCTGATGTTGTAGCTGCCGATGAACGGTGTTTATTATCACCATTTCCATCACAAGGCTTCAAACCAATACTTATAAGGTCGCTACTCAACCCATAAATCCAAGGAGCTGTCACAGCTCTGCAGCGAGGGAGGATCAGGGCTGAGGACCACTTTGAAAAAAAAAAAAAATTCCTCCCTAGCCTGTGTCTGAGTCTGGGCAGGCAATCACAATGGAAATTAGGAGGTCACAATGGGATGTGGCTTCATCCCTTTCAATTTCAGGCTATGATTAATCTCTTCTGATGTTATTTTATTTGAAAGAATAATCTAAAAGCAGCCCTGGACAGAATCAAGTCTCCTTAAAAGGGAAATGCTCACGAGAGATGGAATGTTGCTCACAGAGCAGAAAGGGCAGTGACCCCCTGGTGGGGTTGTCAGCTACTGAAGCGAACACTCGCAGGCGTGGTCCTTAATTTATGACTATAAATGGAGCGCTCTTTCTTCTTGGAAGTTGGCAATTCACGACCTCATTTGGGGTCTGACTCCATCAAAAATATATTCAGTTCCAAGAGCCACCAAGAAAGCGTGTTTTCTCTAATCCAGGAGACCCCACACTTCCTCCTGTCTGGAGGTCTGGGTATATTGTTGGGGAATTTTGTGAGGTCCCTCAACTTGAGTTTTCCTGCCCTTGTGAGCTGTAAGTAGTGTCTAAGAAAGACCCTTCAAGAGGCAGCCTGCTTTGGTCTGGATAGTTCTCTAAGGCAGGGGTTTCTCAATGCAGAGCCACCGATAGTCTGGGCTGGGTCATTTGGTGTTGTGGGGGCCACTTGGCCATTGTGGAATGGTTGGTGACCTCCCTGCCTCTCCCACTAATTGGTGTTAGCAGCTCCTACTCCTCTGGCGTGACAGCCACAAACGTTTCCAGACACGGCCTAATGCTTCAGGTCTGGGGTAGCGATTTAGGGAGCTGCATGGTCTGGGAGCCTTTTCAACATGGACTGTTGGTGATCTGCCTTCCCACCAGCAGGGGAGGTGCCAAGTTCCACGCCCCTGCAAGCCCGTGGAATGGTAGACACGGAGCCCATCTGACTGAGGAAGCGTGCGGGTGTGCGTTTCCTGCTGTTTGCCTTGTGCCTGTGCACATCCGCCTGGGCATCCATGCTACCAACTATTGTATCTGCCTCCCAAGGTGCTGCTTTGAACTGTGCCTGCAGGCCAGGAGGTTCATCAGCTCTTCAGTGCTGCATGAGAGTGTCATTGCCTGAGTGAGCATGTCATTACCAGCTCGTACTGTCTGCTGCTGGCAAGCGGGACGTCGTGCAGAAACAGGGACTTCATCTTGGAGGGGTGGGCACTAGGGACACTGGCCTTCACATGACAGAGATCTGGTGTCATCTGCTTTGGCGCCTGGATGCTGTATTGTTTATCTTCCCGTGGACACGGTGGCCAGATCCTTGCAGGTGGTGAGGCTGATGCGAGCTCCCCAGATGGGGGAGCAGGCACTGGAGGGAGACTTCTAGAAGATCCAAACTTAAACTTGTCTTATGGCCCCTGTGAGTACTAGGCAGGTTTTTATTTGGAGAGCTGGCTCCCCATCATAGCCAGTGAATTAAAACACACCCGCACTTTAACTAGAATTTATTGGCAGTAAAGAGATCTGGAAGGATAATTGCTTCTTCAATTATCTGGAGCTGGGTAATTCGTTATAGTTGCACTTACCTGTGATTTGCCCCACAACCAATAGGCATCCTTAGGAATTCTAGCCACTGTTTTCGCAGATGTAATGAAGCTTTTATGACTATTATGTCATGAATACTGCACCCAACAAGTGGTGGGAAGGCCACATTGCTGCATTCGGCCGGCGTTAATGAAGCATTTATTAATTTTGATTTTGTAGCTTTCTTGTTGAGTTTCAGAGCTGATAATTTTACTCCCTAATGCACTTACACAGAACCCAGAAAGGCCTGTGATTAAGGCTCCAAGTGGGAAGCTCTTTTCTGTTTCCCGATGCGTGGAGATGAGAGAAGGATTCCAGAGGCTGAGCAGGGATTTTTCCATGGGTGGGGGGCAGGGGGTCCTTGCCTGGCAGTTGGAGTTGCTCCCATTTTCCTCTTTCTTAGTTTTTATGGCAGCGAAAATTAAGTCCAAACATCTGGAGATCCACATGTGTGATTTGCAAACATCAGATGCGTTGTTCATGCCTTATTTCTTGATTAATTTATTGAATGTTGGCTTTCTGATTGGCCTACCAGCTGGGCACTTTACTTTCCCCTGTTACAGCAAACGAAGCGTAATTGTAGGGAGGCTAAGCAGTGGGGAAAACAATGAGAAATTAGATGTAATTGGGAGGCATTTCCTGACGAGTTATAATACCGGGCTTGAAATAGGATCAGTCAGTGTTTTATTTTCTTTTTTACAAAAAAGAACTTCGCAATTATTCATAGCCAGTGAGTTCTACTCCCTACTGCTCACCAATGTGGGGCGCTGAGGGGAGGCATGATTTCTTTCTTCCCACCCTGAGGTCACGAGTCTCCTAGACGCTTCTGGTAATATTAAAAATATAGAAAGGGACAAGACAATTAAAAATGTGCATGAGCAGTTTAGGGCTGATGCTGTTGATGCCTTTGTGATCAATAGTGCTATTTTTATTTGGATTTCTGGGTACAACCAAGCCTTAGGAAGCTACAGCCACAGCATTTAGAGAGCCTTATAGAGGGGCTGTGACCCTGCTGTGGCTCTGGTGTCAGGTGGGGAGTCACAGCTGATTTAAAAGCTTTGGATGACAGAGTGAAGCAGGGTTTCCCCCAGCATGTGCCCGAGAGAGTGGGCCGCATCTGCCTAGCTTCCAGACCCGGGTGGAAGAGGAGCTGTTTATAACAGATTTTTGCCTGCTGTTTGAATTTTAATCTTGGGAACCACGATTGCTTTAAGAGTGAGCTTGAGGAGCTGCCCCTTTGTTCCCTTAGCTTTTCCCAGAGACTAAAATCCCCACCCTCCCCAAGCTCTCTGCTCAGAGTTGTTTTTATGGAAGGGATTTGAGAGAGAAATTTCATCAATAGGAGCTGCGGATCGTAGTTCTTTCTGGATGACCTGTCTGGACACTGGCTTTCTGATAATAATCACAGCCAATATTTAGTGGGTGCTAATGACATACAGGAGCACAGCTAAGCTGATTTTCCATCCTGTTTTTAAAAAATCTGCAACAACACATTAGACTCTGCTCCTTGGCCTCGCTTCGGGACCTGCCCTGGCCAGTAAGATAGGCCACTTGCTACCCACTTGATGACCTGTGATTGTGGAACACACACCAGATTTCAGACTTCAGGCAGGAAAAGAGACTGTTATTTATTTAATAAAACATTTTTTATGTTGATCGCATGCCTAGAATGCTAATATTTTGGAATATTGACTTCCGTAAATTTATTATTGAAATTACATGCTTTTTACTTTGTACTTTTGTTATTACTTTTAAAGAAAATGTTTCTGCTAGAAAATTAAAAAATACAGATGTGGCTTTCATGACATTTTTATTGCGAGGTACTGGTCCAGGGGGAGAAAAGATGAACAGAGAGGTGAGGTAACTTGCCCAAGGTCACACAGCATCTGTGTGCCAGCGCCCTTAAGATGCTAACAGCATGAACACAGGATGGGCATCGGTGCACGGATCTGCTGTTCATTCTCGGGATGACCCTGGTGGAGCTGGTAGCTTCTTTGTTCTCAGTCTCCCCAGCTTGGTCACCAGGGGCTTGGGCGTGTGACCTCCGTGGCTTTTTCCAGGGGATGACATTCTTGGTTTTATCCTCTTTGGCACACGATGGTGTGATGTGGAAAAGGTGTGTCAGCTTTTCTTTTAATGCTTATTTAATTAGGTTTAATTAGGGATCGCGTCATATTTTAGTCTGCAGTCGGTCCCCTGGGACCATCTGCTGCAAAGATTTTTGAAAAATCTGAACTTTATTTCTTGCCATCGATCTGTGTGCTTAATGGGCCTGAGGAGGAATGATTTCATTCGTCCTTTGAACTCGGAATGAGAGCAGAAGGAGAAACGGAGCAAAGACGGGCTGAGGGCCACAAGGCTGCCTCGCAGATCACAAGGGTGGCCCGAGCCCTCCCCGAGGTTGTGTGAGCTTGGCACGGGGGCCTCCAACTGACTTTTGCCTGCAGCATCAAACAGTTCTCTGCCGTGTGCTGGTGCCAACTGCGAGGTCAGTGTTCTTGAGTCGGCCACCTGCTCCCTGGGTCGCCCTGAAGATGGCTGACGTCGGCTCGCCGCCTAGTTCTCTGCCTCTGGGTCACACAGGATTCTTGCAGTAGGGGTATGCTTGGAAGCAGGGGCCCTCTTTTGATGTCACTCTCAGGATCTGTGGTGGAAACGTCTCCTGTGCTCCCCCACGATGGAGCCCCTCTCGCCAAGCTGGGCTGCGGGGGGGCATTCGGCCCCCAACCTTTGTGTGTTTAACTGGCCCTGCTGATTCATGGAAACTCTACAGTCCGTCGTCCTCGGGGGCGTCCTGGATGACTGGGACTTTGAGCAAATCCCTCCACCTGCTGAGCCTGGCACTCTTATTTGCAAAATGAATCCCATCATATCTTCCCGGTCTCCCCTCCCTGAGTTCTTGAGAGATCTCAACAGCATAGGAGAGAGTGATATGAAAATGTGGGTAAACAAGAGCGTGGTATTTAAATGCAGGCTATTACCATAATTGCCTTGTATTGTGTCAGTATATCTCATCTCCCCAATTAGATGTGAGATCTGTGGTGACAGCCGCTGGGTCTCACCCTCTTTTGATATTCCCCACACAGCCAGGATGGTGTTGAACATATGGCTGCTGCTCAATAAATATTTAGTGAATTGAGCTGAATTTCATTTTGGTTCCAAATCACCCTAAAAATTTGATCGAGAGCAGCCCACAGGTTTTCCCAAGGAGAAGGCAGTGAGTGGGAGGGTCCTTGGCCCGGCTCCCGTGCGGTTGCTGGAGAACGTTTCGGGAATGAATGAATCAGTGAATGAATGAACGCCTCTCGGGGTTTGCTTTACTCCCCGGGCTGCTGGCACCACATTAGCTGTGAACTCTGCCGTCTCTGCTCAAAGCTGACTGCCCCGCGGCTCCTCCGGAAGTCTCCTTCTGCATCTCCTCTCACTGTTGTTCCGATTTCTATTAAGTAGTCAAACGTAATATAAAATTGCCAGCAAAAAGACTGTTCCTGGATTAATTAATCTCTTTTTTATGTAAGGAAAGACATAAAAGAAAGCATAAGATAAGAAAAGAAAATGAAATTAATCTTGTACTTTCTATGCCTGCCTGTTAATTTCAAGCTTTCTTGCGTCCGGGTGCCCGAGCTCATGCTTGGTGTCTGGATTGCTTGGCACTTAAATGAAGCATCTTATTAATTATTTCCTGGGAATGCTGTGCAGTCAAAGAGAAAAAAAAAAGGCACTCAGGAGCCACAATGAGTTTATTTTTATAGTAATGCATACCTTATCATCAGGTATGGCCAATACATCAAAATGATAAGCCAAATTTGTATACTATCTCACCCTGCTATCGATAAATCATGTTAACACTAAGCTGCCGAATCAATTCTGCCCTGATACCAACCTTTCCATGGAGGAGAGATTCGAAAATAAATGTGGAGGTAACCAGGGAATAAAACTGTCCGAGAAGTTTTACAAAAGAAGCTGAACTCTGCTAATCAAAAAGTAGGTGTGTCTTTAATTCAGAAGTGACCGGGCAGCAACTCGGCAGTCCTGAGGACAGGCGGCTTCTCAGCCCCAGGGTGGAGATGGATGTCTTAGGGATCCTGCCCCTGCCAAGGCCGCGTTCTTACATCTTCCAAAATGTCCATTAACCCCAGAGGACATTCCAGCTGGGCCCTCACCCCGCCAAGGCGATGTAAATACAGCGATTAACCAATCCACTCTAGCATCAGGATTTCTGGAGCTCCTCTTCACTAAAAAATACATTAGCTCCTGGCAGTCCCATCCAGAAATTAATTCACAGACAACCAAGCGTCATTACCCATGGTCTGCCCTGACTAACTGCTCTCTGTTAGGGGATTTGGGGATGGAAATAAGCTATTTCCGTTCACTTTATCATCTGGAGACCTTAGTACATAGTGTGTCTTTGGTGAGTACTGTTATTATAACCTGTTTTGAGTACTGCTATTGTTATTAATTCTGCAGAAACAGGCTTCTATCCAAAGCCATCAGCACGGTGCCTTTAAGTCTTAAGATCAGCCTTTAATCTCTACTTTGAAGTTGTTGGTACAGGCTGGGGTTTTATTTCAGCCCAATGGCTGGATGTTTTAGTTTTTTTAAATAGAGACCTATTTCCCCCAAACACAGAAGTCCGAAGGCCGTGCTGTGAATGAGGACCGTGCTGTGAATGAAGCCCCGCTAGGGAGGAGGCCCCTGCGAGTGGTCCGGGTGCCCGTTCGGCTGGGTAGGGCGCAGGCAGAGGGACTCCTACATGAGCTCCCCACAGGGAAGTGTCACGGCTGGCACAGCCAGCTTTACAGAACATGCAGTGAGTGAGCAGCGAGTCTGTGCGTGGCCAGGAGTGCTGCAGGAGAGGCCCTCAGCCACCTCATGGAGGCCAGGTCACCCCTGGGAAGACGGCTCCCTGCACTGTATTGAGATGCTGCCTTCCCGCATCCCTCCTCCTGCTCTTACACCCGTGGTGGCTCCCACGGAGCTCTTCTGTAGCTGCCTGCTCTCCCTGGCTCGGCAGCCCTCCCCCCATTTGCAGGCCATGGCAGCCGCTAGAGCTCTAACTGCAGTTTTCATCTGTCTTCAGAGCTTCAGGCCCTCTGCCAGACTTGCTGTGGACATTTCCCTTGCAGTGCGTCTGCCTCCACAGTCCTCCCTGAGGACGGCTCTTCTCTATAGTTTAACCCTTCGGTATTTCTGCAAGAGGCCTGCTGTCCTCTCCAGAAGTGCGGGCAGCCGCGCCTTCCTCCAGGCCTGCTCTGTATTCCTGCTGTATATTTGATCTTGGAGCTTATTACCCAACTTTGTTTCTATTTGCTTCCTCAAGAAGATCTGAGCACCCCTGAGATGTGGTCTGCATTCTGTTCGTTTGAATTTTCTCTCCCACTACAGGGCTTGAAACACAGTAGGTCTCTGCAAATATTTATTAAATGAATGCACATGTATTCAAACCCAGGAGATGGAGGAGAACGATCAGAGGGAGGATTTCATAAACAGAAGGCTTCTAAGAAATAGCTTCCAACTCAAACTAGCCCTTCTTCAATTTTTTTTATTTTATTGTACTAAGAACACTTAACATGAGATCTACCCTCTTCACAAATTTTAAAGTGCATTGTGAATTATTAAATCAAAAGATGATTAAAAAAACAGTTGAAAAGACACTCAATATTCACGTGCTACCTTGGAAACGTGTTAATTATCGTTATCGTGTCACGTGACCGCCGCGGCTTGAGTGTCCGGGCTGGGCTGAGCACGGCGCAGACAGCTCCGCACCCTGCTCGTGTCTAGGCCTCCCGAGGGCCTGGCGTGCGGTTCTGCCTCCCACCCTCGCTGAAGATGAGGCAATGGAGGCGCCAGCAGCCTTTCGCACCGCCACCCTGCCCGGCGCTGCCTGAGCCGAGCAGCGGAGCTCGCTCCAGGGTCTCTCTGTCCCTGCCTCTCCCTGCCGTGCTTGTTGTCTCTTGGCTTCTAAAAAGGTTGGATGATGCAAAGGCCTGTTGAGGATACATTCTGGAAAGGGCACCGTCTTTGTTTTCGCCCTAGTGCGGAGCATTTTCCACCCACCGATGTACTCCACTTGGTCTCCAGGATGATCAGTCGTATACGTTAGCCAAAGAGAGGCTGGTGTGTGGGCTGCAGTCAGCCACGGCGAAGCAGCCTTTACCTCTAAAGAGAAGCTAGTGGGCCCAGTTTGGGGGGGCACAAGCCCCTGACCTTGGTTGGATAAGCCCCAAGCACTAATCAACATCCTCGAAGATGTCTGTGTGTGCTAGCAAAGCATAAATATTTGGTCTCTGTTGAAGGTCTCCAGGGCCATGGCAAACAGCAGCCTTATACGTGCACAGTCCACCTGCCTGTTAAGAAAGCGAAAACACACAGAAAAACAGTTCTTTGAATCCATTCTTCCCCATAGAAACAGCCACGATATGTCTAAAGAAGCAGTAGATATGAAAATTGGATTTGGTTGGAGCTGGATTTTAGCTGCAAATGGGTGGTTTTTAATAAAGTGCCTCATAGCAACCGATCTGTGAAAAGCTGCTACTTAAAAGCAAGTTCATATGATCTGGGAAAATGGCTCATCCAGACAGGGCAGTCTATGACTGTTTATTTATAGTCGTCTGGGCCAGATCAGATAAGCTAGGGCTTGTGGAGGTAGGGGCTTCACGGAAGTACCATCTAGTGGAAATTCGCAGGCTCAGACTGCTGGTGTGGTCAGGACGTTGGCTCACTGGCTCCTACCTTCAGAAAGACGGCCTGGTCAGGGAGGGAGATGGAGGTTGGCAGCTCTGCCCTTCGGGTCGACGTTCTCCAAGTGGCGAGGCCTGAGAAGATTTGAGAGACCAGGACTAGAGAAATGGCAATGGGTCTGGGAATGACAGGACGATGGGCAGGCAGACCTGGGTCGGGCTGTCTCCAGGACATTCTGGTTGTTTGACCTTAGGCTAATCCCCTGCCCTTTCCTCTCTCTCTCTCTCTCTCTCTCTCTCTCTCTCTCTCTCTCTCAGTTTTTCTGAGCTACAGCCCACAGGCAATACGAGTCCTCTATTTAAAGTATAAGATTAGACAGTCTTCACTATATCCACAGAGTCATGCAACCATTACTGCAGTCCGTTTTGGAATGTTTTCATCACCTCAAAAAGAAACTACACACCTTTTGGCTGGCACCTCCATCCTCTCATCCCCTCCAGCCCTAGGCAGACTGTGGTCTGTGTTCTGTCTTTATAGATTTGCCTCTTCTGGGCATTTCCTACGAACAGAGTCACGGGCAAGTATGTCTGGCTTCTCTCACTCGACGTCATGTTTTAAGGTCTGTCTGCCTTGCTGGGCGGATCGGGGCATGGTCCTTTCTGACGTCCAGAATCCTCATTCAGTGAGTGGGGTGCATGTGTCCCCTAGGTCTTGGCTGTTTCTACTCTCTGGTCCTCATCTTACCTCAGGAAAAATACAACTTCAGTATTGGTGGGGGAAGAGCTGTGGAAACCCCCCTGGAGGGATGAAGACTTCTCCAGCTCTTGAATCCCTGCTTGCCCTAAAAATCATGGCTGTAGTTGAATGCTACTGTGTAGTCATCAAAACAGGAGGGCTCCTTTGTGTCCTCAGGGGACTCCCACTTTGCCCTTGCAGTGTGTCAATTCGCATTTGTCTTGATCATAACAGGGACCCAATTGGTTCATATTTGCAGAGTTTTTAGGGGGCCAGACCCTGTCCAGGTGTTATTTACAGCAGTGCCTGTCCACTGTGTAAGGCAGAGAACCCTGACCCTCATTTACTAGATGAGGAAACTGAGGCACGAAGAGGAAGAACGAAGCCCTCCAGGGCCTCCGCAGAATGCTTAGCTCTTCTCCAAAGATCTTGGGGTTCAAGAGACGCTGTTTGCTTGGACTTGAGCTTTCCAGTTCCTCTCTCTGAGTGGACCGAACAGCCTCAGAGAAGCAGAGGAGCAGGTCTGCAAGGTGCCCACACCCGCTGAGCCCCCAGGGACACAGGGCTATTGACAGGTGAGGCCACAGCGCAGTGTGAGGGTGGGAACGTGGGGGTGCAGAGGGTCCCCCAGAGGTGAGGGCTCCACTGCCCGACAGCACTGAGCGAAGAGTGAGTCCTTTGATTGACGGTACGTGGAGGAGGTGGGCACAAACTCCACGGGAGTGACGAGTCCTCCTGTAATCTGTTGGTCGCAGTTTGGCTGCTGCTGCAGGTCGATCAGATCTTAACAGAGTGCCGAAACTGGTGCAGCAGCTCAGTGTTCACTCCAGCAGGGTGTCACCCAGAAGGGTCGCACACCAGAGGCGCAGCCTTGAGGTGCCAGCCCAGTGTTTCTCCACGTGGCCTGGTGGAACGTGCTCGAAGGGCCATTTGTGTGACGAGGGAGTGGGTAGGACCAGAGGAGAGAAGAGAAAGGGAGGGAGGAGAGAGGCTGCGGTGTGCTTCTCAGAAGGGCTCCTGCATCCTACTTCTCTGGGCTCCTTGTTCCTGTCCACCCTCACCCTAAATGGATGAGGCACATCCTTGTCCTTCATGTTACTGGAAAAAAATTTGGGGGTCCAGGCAGTGGATTGATTTGCTGCCTGGAGTCAGTAATGAATCAGTGACAAATCCAGAATTCAAACCGAGGCCCTAGAACCGCACGGGCAGTGCCCGGCCAGGGTCAAAGAGGTGCTCGCAGCGCCTGCCCGTCTCTGCCAGGCACCCAGGGAGGCCCCGCAGTATGAGCTGCTGTGGCTGGCACTGTACAAACGGTCTCGCTGCGTGGCTGTGCCCGCCGGGATGTAGGAGAGGAGAGAGAGGTGCCATGTCTGCTGCGGCAGCCAGGGAAGGTTTCTCAGAAGGGGAGTTTTGCGACCGGGTTTGGTGGATGCGTTCGGTGAAGGCATAAGCTTGCTCTGGGAATGGTGGCAGAGTGAGGAAAGGCTCAGACCGGGGGCCGGGCTGGGTCCGAGGGTCCAGGGATTGTGAAGCTCACAGAGTGGCCGGCTGTAGGCCTTGTGGCCAGCTGGGAGAGAGGATCAGATGTGGAAGGAACATCCGGGTCCTGGCTCCTCCTGCAGCCCTTGTCCGGTGGGCACAGGGAGCCTTCTCCTGGGGCAGGATTTCCCTGGGTTCTGGGAACTGGGCAGAGCTTGGCAGGTCTTCCGTGTTCCCCTCCCCCACCAACACAATCTGCACGATAAAAGTGGCTTCTCTGAGGAGTCAGGGCGAAGCCACAGGGGGAGAAGCTGCTGCCCTTGAGTTGTGTGTCTGCCTCTGTTATTACAGCCTAACTCGGGCCAGGGGGTGCCTCCAGGCCTTGAAGGACCAGGAGAGACTCTACTCCGACTCCAGCCAGCCCTGCTTGTGGGGGCTGACTACAGAGCAGGGTCCTCCAAGTGTGATGTCGCCAGCACGCGGCTGGGGCCACACGGAGCCAGCAGGAGGACCGGAGAGGTGGCTTCAGGATCTGAGATGTGGGCCTGACATATCTGTAGCCACAGACCGAGAGGCCACAACTCGACGTGCCCTTCATCCTCCTGGGTGGTGCAGCAGGTGCTGGGGGTGGAGCATTTGCCAGAGAGCCGCTGAACGAGCTGTTGGCACAAGGCTGTCATCTTGGACTGCTACAGGGTCATTGTCTTTTTCAGGATAAAGCTGAGGTTCATTTTGGAATAAATATTCGATTCCATCAGTTCCATAGTTGGTCAGATGGAAGAGAAAAGACAGCCGGTCACTCCCACAGAGATGAAGGTGCCATCTTGAAAATATTGCCTTCCTATTATGGCTGAAAAATGTCACTTTTGGGGAGTCACTGGGAGTAACTTGCAAGGGGAAAGCAGTAGACAAATGTGATAACTCCAGACTAGAGTTGACTCTGGGAAAGACAGAAGGATGCAGGTCAAGGTGGGCAGAGTGATCCTGCTTTTGAGGGTGGTTGGGCTCACCCCACAGGAAGCCCACAGGCCCCTCTGCAGAGGAGAGGACAAGTGTCCTGAACAGAAAAGTTGGCACATGCAAAGGCCCTGGGGCAGTGAAGAACTCAGCAGAGGCCCTTGGGGCTGGAGTGATAGATTCTAGACAGAGAGGTGGGAAGGATCTGAAGGGCAGCTTCATGTGATCCCCATGGGCAGACCCACTTCAGATCTCCAGTCCTGAGAGGGTCTCTACAGCCTGCTTGCCTCCCTGGACAGGCAGATTTCTTCCTCAGTTTTTAAGTCTTTCAATCTTAGATTTTTGTATTCTGTAGCCACTGAAGAGGTTGGAGAGTCTTTGCTTTGAAATGTAAGATGATTTTTTTTCAGAAAAAATGATCAGATTCCTTACGACCTCTTGTTCCAAGGAGAAGAGGCAGTATTTTATCACTGCGGTATTGTATCATAGCTACAGCTAAAACCATCTGAGTGCGTGCCAGGGTAACAAAAGGAAGATGAAGTGGGATGACTCAGTCTTGGGTCGTGAGAGCTCAGGAAAGCGAGACAACCTGCTTCCCTTCCCCTTCCCTCGGCTCGGGTGCGAGGAAGGGAGGCTGGCATGAGCAGGCACCCTGAGGGGACCTCCCAGAGTCCAGTGTGTCTCCATGTGGCAGACCCTCAGCTGTGGAGCCTGTGGTCTCCGTCTCGCTCACCTGCGTGGAACATTCACCCCTGCGAAAGATCGTGGATGAGGGCTGGATTGTGAGTGAGTTCATCATGAAAAATTTAGGCCAACCTCGGGCATATGACCCCCACGAGAAGTCTTTAGTATACGCAGTAGTAGTTCTCCAACTCAGCTAAAAGTGAATGCTTCTTTTGAGGTGTATCTTATGGGCTGGGGAGTTTGTAGGACTTGGTTCGGGATACACTGCTTTAATCTGACAGTGTCACCTGCTGCTGTTGTGGTCAACAAGAATAATTTAAAAAATGGCAGCGAACAACCATCCATTCATCCACTCGACTGTTGAATAAGTGGTCCAGCCACTTACTCAACCAACCACCTGTCCATTCATCCAGTCACTCATCAGTCCACCCATCCTCCATCTACCCATCTATCCACACACCTACCCACCTGCTGATCCATCCATGTGTTCATCCTGCCATCTACCTACACGTGCATCTATCCAACCGTCCACCCATCCGTATGTCCATCCATCCATCCATCCATCCATCCATCCATCCATCCATCTCAGCAACCTGTCCCCCACCTACCTATATACTCACCATCCGTACAGCCAAGCAAGCAACCTTCTAGCTAACAAACATTAGCACATGGGGCTCTCCATGTGCTGGACACACTAGGGTTTTGGTAAATCTTCAAAGATATCTTCAAGGAGCTTCTACTCTCATACAAAACTACTCCCCCTATACAGATTACCAGATTTCTGTGTGGAAAGTGGTTGTTTTTTCCATCCTTAGGGGACATTCTATAAGAAGCTTGGAAAAGAAAGACTCTCCTCCTCTTTGCAGATGTTTGAGGGCTTTGTGGAGTAGGTGATATTTTCACCTGAGGAGGGGTTTGGACGTGGAGTGCTAAAGGCTGGGGCCAGGATCCCCTTGGGGTCAGCACTTCAACAAGGGAGCCTGGGGGAGCCATCCTGCTCTCCTCCTTCGCGTCTCTGCTTGGCTGAGTTGAGATTGCAGCACCGACGGAAAGCTTCTGCCCTGCTGCCCTGTCCCTGACAAGACTGTCCCTGGTGAGGACTCATTTTTCTACTGGCATGCCTTCCTTGGTGCCGGCTTCAGAGCCATTGAGTTTTATGTAGATCACGGGCAGATATGTGTTTGTGATCACAGTGCCCGTAGACAAGGCCCCCAGAACCCATCTTTGGCTGCACTGGGGATGAGAAAAAACTATCATCCAGCATTATTCACATTTCACCTGGGGCCCCAGATGACGATTTTCCAGACTATTCTACCGTGGAGAATGTTGAAACCCACATATACACCCAGAGGGAGGTGAGATCTTGGGTCCTCTACCGAGAAATCACATATTTTCCCCAGTAGAACCATTTGTTGTGCCTCTGACAGGGAGTGTTGAGTGGGAGCCAGGCCCTGAGCGTGGGGTACAGAGATCAGCCAGGCAGCCAGGCACCAACCACTGAAAGTTAAATTCTAACGTGAAAACAGAGAACAAGCCACTGCCAGCTCGTTAAGTAAGGTGTTCACATGCTGTGACAGTTACTCAGGGGAAACAATCAGGGCTATGGGTTAGAGAGTACTTTGAGAGAGGACAATTTTAGACAGGGTTGTCAGGGAAAGCTCCTCAAGGAAGTGATATTTGGGCTGAGACACAGTGACAGAAGGAACTAGACGAGGGAAGCGCTAGGGGAAGGACAGCCTGTACTGAGGTGCCGAGGTAGATGGGGGCTGTGGCATTTTTAGAAACAGAAAGGTCAAGGAGGCTATTGGCTGTCACAAAGGGCAGGAAGTGGTATAGAAAGTCACATGAGGCGAGCACAGACCAAATTGTGTAGGGCCTGCAGACTGTCAGAAGGGCTTTTGCTTTTATTTTAATAGTTTAGATAGGTGAGTGACTCTGTGCTTCATTTTGAAATCCTTATGCTGGCTGCTGAGTGGAGAATGGGTGTTGGGTGTGGGGTGGAAGTGGAGGGACAAGTGAGGCACTGGAGGGACTGGAGGACGGTGTCCTAGACTAGGACTAGAGTGGGCACGGGGTCCCAGAGGGCGGAGGAGAACGGCTCTGTTGAGGATGGAGCCAGAGGATCTACTGAAGGATTAGGTGTGGGTGTGGGAGAAAGAGGAGAGGAAGGACTCCAAATGGGGCTTGAGAAGCTGGGTAGGTGTGGCGTGTCCTGGTCTGGGGAAAGGAGAGGAGAAACAGATGTGGGGACAGGAAAGTTAAAGAGTTTTGCTGTGGTCATATTGAAGGAGATGCACTTTAGATGTTAAGGGGGGAAGCTGCATGTATATCTGGGTTTAGTGGAAAAAATCGGAGACAGGAAGAAATGGGAAGAAAAGGCAAAGAGAAGCAATTAGTCAAGAGATGGTGCATTGGAGGACAGAGCACAGACTTTATTGATTTGGATCTAGCTGTGCCTGAAGCCTGATCACCGTGGACTCTGGTTTGATGAGCCAGCCCGCCTTCGTGCCTCTTTGTTTTTCCTAAGTCAGGTCAAGTAGGGCTTCTTCAGCTTGACCAACACAGGAGCCATTTTTGGCATTTCAGGTTGACTCAAATGCCTTTCCTTTGCCTTGGGCTTGTCGGGGTGGGGAGACAAGAGGCGGTAACAGGGTGGTAGGAAGAGTGAATTTGTGCAGCAGGCAGACCCAGGAACTAGTCCTGGCTTTGCCTCTGGCTGCTATGTGACCTTGGACAAGGAGACGGGCTTCTGTGCCCCTCTGTACCCTCCCTGGGATGTGCCATGTGAGGACGAGATGAAAGACGCGGGGACAGGGCCGCGCCAGCCACTGGAGCTTGGCAGACACTTCGTAACTATCCTTTTTTGGCCTCCTCTCCCTGCCACACACACTGATTAAAAGCTCAGGTTGGCAGTTATTTATGTGTTTGATTAATTAAACAATTGGGAAACAAATTAATTATTACTTAACGAAGGCAGTTTGGACGACACAATCTTTGAAAACATGAGGCCTGGCGGGGAAAGGGACAAAAGTGATCCTCGGCAGTGCGAATGGAAACCACTGAAGCAGAAAATCTTCAAGGTCCCTCTCATCTGGAAAATTTGCCTTTTCTAGCCGTGCAGAATGTGGCTCCCCGCAGATAAATGTTGACTTATGGTTTGAGCAGCTTATTATATGTCACGGCACCTTCAAATGGCAGCCAGGTAATCACTGCAGCGGCACCTACCTAGAGTTTATCCAAAGTGAGAGGCACAGGGGAGACATTGGGCTGGAAGCTTGTGCATGGTCTGTTGCTGCACCCCCCCCCCCACCAGCAGCCAGATCTGGACGGCAGCCGAATTAAGCATCAGCACCCGGAAGCAGCACAGACTCTGGGTGGAAGTGCCCTTGGCTGGGGTTGGGGGTTGTGCTTGAATTTCAAAACCGCCCAAGCTTTTTGCCTCATTAAGTTATCATTTGCTTCAAGGAAAAGTTCCCAGGTTCATCTGTTGACTGGTGATTGAGCCCCTATCCCCACCCCACCACTTCCAGGCCACCCTTGCCCTCAGCCAGGGCTCCCAAGGAAACAGTACACCAGCCGCTGCCCAGTCCGCTTAATGGCCAGCATCGCTCGAGCATGTCATATCATTTTTGCGAAGGTGCCATAGGGTTTACAGCTTTCTCACCTCCAAATCTGCCCTCGCTAGGTGCAGGAGAAATTCTGACTTGTGAGGAATCTGTGCAGTCATCTGGAACCTTCCGCAGGGTTGGGAAGGTCGACTCCTGCCATGGGTTACATTACTTTTATTGGATGCCTTTTTCCAAAGCAGGGGAAGGGCATGAGAGCCAGCAGGGAGGGGCCCAGTTCTGCCCTCTGCACTTCCTGCTGCTAGGTCTTAAACGGTTTGTCCTGTCCTAGTACCCAGCTCCCCCTGGATAGGGCCTCCTGTGTTTTCAACCCAGTTACCTTAAGTTGCTCTGTGTCACTACAAAGCACAACACCCCGTCCACCCCACACTTTATATCAAATGTCTGTGCAGTGACAACCACCAACTGCTTCCTGGGATCCTGGCACAGGGTCCCTGCTAACCTAGTAAAAAGGAGACAGCAGCAGAGGCCAGAAGTCCTGTGCATCAGAAGAGGCAAAACACAGTGGGAGAGAGGACCGGCTTGGAAAGCTGCAGGATTGGGGGGCTTTGGCTGTCACCCCCCTCTCCAAAAGAGGTGCAATTTCATCGCACAGAGGATGGCAGTGAGACTAGGAGAGGCCAGGTGGCTTCAGGTGGCTCGAGAGTTCTTGCTTAGAGAGAGAAGAGCCATTCTCTTGCTTTGGCACACGGTGGAATCCAAGTGTGTGATCAAATGCCGTTTGTCAGACCCCCAGGTTAGACCCAGGATCAGAAGCCTCTGAATAGCCCAGCCACAGGCATGCACTTCTGGGGCCAAGCAGCAGCCTCGGGTGCACTGCTGAGGGTATGCTATGCCCAGTGATGGCCCATGGGAGCTGGGGGAGGACCCAGGGGTAGCAGGACCATCCTGGGCTCCGAATCTGTGACTTCTGACCTCCATCATTTGTTAATCCCTTCTCACTCAGAGCGGCAGTAATTCTGGGAAGGCCAGGACATCTGCTCCTCTGCAGAGACACATTCATGCTTTGTTATGAGCAAGGACAGCCAGGGCACAAGACGGAGGTCTGCAAACGCATGGGTGTTTGGGGACTGCTAATTGTTCGATTCTGCTAGCAGTCACGAAGGTGGCAAGATATGAAGGGGGCAGACTGGAGAAACTGCAAAGGTCAAATCTTTTATTCCTCCTCCTTCCTTTTCTGTCTAGCTATGACAGGGGAGTGACATGGCCGGTCCTAGGTGCTTGAAGATTCACTCTGGCTGTGCAAGGGAAAGATGGAACTAGTCATGGCAGTGGCAGTTAGGGGACTGTGTGGACCAAGCGAATGGTGCACAGGCTCTAAACTATGCTAAGGAGGAAGGAGGGACAGGGCCAGTTTAGAGAACTCTTTCTCCAGTAAGTCCGCAGGGAGCGCCTGTTGAGAGCCTGGCACTCTGGTAGCTGTTGGGGAAAGAGAAGTAAGGAAGACAAATCCGTGCCCTCAAGGGACTCGCATTCACTGGGGCCAACCAAACCAATCACACAGAGTGCAAAATTACTAAAGAGTGCTCTTTTCTGGAGTGGGGGCATGTGTTACCGATAGATGTAATAGGGAACCACAGTTACAATGAGTTTTAGGAAAGAATTCAAAGCAAGCCATGATCTTAATTTGTGAAACATTGGTGTCTACTTCCAGCCATGGTGAGTAACAGAGAACAGGACAAGATGTGTGACAACAAGCATTGTCAAACGTGGGCTAAGAGGACGCCTGGGCCTGTGAGCACAGTGAAGGAAGCAAATCAAGGCAGCCCTATGGCACCCTGGTTTTCTGCCTGGAGTCCTGGTCTTCTGTGTGACGTAGGGAGGGAAATCCTAAGCAAAACAAGGCCACCTTCATAAGGGAAAGAGATGCACATGAGAAGCCAGTGAGGCTGAGGAGAGACTGTGTGGGATAGAATTATACAGAGGAGAGAGCTTTGCAGTAAAAGAAATCCAAAGATTCCACGGTCTTGAATCTTGGCCATCCACTAAGATGCACGTAGATAAGGGGAAAGTGCAGGAAGCCACACCAGCCACAACCCAGGAGCTCTGGGCTGAGTGCCATGATTAGCCATGGATCAGTCAGAGTATTCGTTGGAGAAACCAGAAGAGCCACACCAGGGGACCTAAAGTATTCTTGAGTAATGACTACACTAGGCACACCCTAAAAAAGATTAAAATAAGTCTCAAAAGAGTCAAACTCAACCACAAATTCAGTTTGTCTGAAAAAGTTTATACCTCCAAAGTCTTTATTTCACCATCTGCCTACCAAAGCAAAACCCAGCACTCTTTGAAGGAACACAACAAAATCCAGACAAAACCCACTCTGTGTGATTGGTTTGGTTGGCCCCAGTGAATGCGAGTCCCTTGAGGGCACGGATTTGTCTTCCTTACTTCTCTTTCCCCAACAGCTACCAGAGTGCCAGGCTCTCAACAGGCGCTTTCTGAGGACTTACTGGAGAAAGAGTTCTCTAAACTGGCCCTGTCCCTCCTTCCTCCTTAGCATAGTTTAGAGCCTGTGCACCATTCGCTTGGTCCACACAGTCCCCTAACTGCCACTGCCATGACTAGTTCCATCTTTCCCTTGCACAGCCAGAGTGAGTCTTCAAACACCTCAACAGTGTGATTATCACATTGTTTAGCATCCAATCAAAAATTTCTAGACAAGTTAAGAAGTTACTCAATGTGACCTACAACTTGGAGAAAATCGGCCCAAAGAAATAGTTCTACCCCAGCACCCCCTGAAAATGAAATAGTCCTAGAAATGACAAAGTTGATGGAATTAGCAAACAAAGACATTAAAACAAGTATTAGAAGTATATTCAGTTCTTTAAAAAAAGAACATGAATATAGAGAAGACAGAAATTTAAGAAAAAGAATTAAGTGGAATTTCTAAAGATGAAAACCATAGTGCTATAAATGAGAATTTTACTGTATGAGATTAAAAGCAGATTAGCAAAAAGAGTAGTGAACATGAAGCACTACTAATCATCAGGGTGATGAATGTTAAAACCACAAGGAGCCATAACTACCTTCACCAGAGTGGTTAGAATGAAAGTGACATCACCAAATTTTGCTGAGGATGTGGAGGGACTGGAATTTTCCCACACTGGAAAATTGGGGAAAAAGCCAGGCAGCTTCTTAAAAAGTAAAATAGCTTCTCATTTGACTTGGCAATCGAACTCTGTGGATGTGTCCCACAGAGGTGGACAGCAGCCCAAGAATTGTTGGTCATAAAACCCACTGTCCATGCAGGTCTGCTATGACCACACTTCAGATCTCTTCAGAGTCCAGGGCCGTGTGTGTCTCCTGTGGGTACAGTTTGCTCTTTTTATGTGGCCTGTTAGGGTTTTCCTAGCTTACCTGCTGTTACCTGACTTCCAGGATCACTCTTTGTTGATGTCTCTTCTCTAATGGTGACTTTGGTCTGCTATGTTCTTCACACAAACAAGCAGACTGTCATTGTTACCAAGGGCCAAGTTTCATTCCTTTATGCCCTCTCACGCACTACTTCATTTTGTCTCCTGTGGCAGAGATGGCTGTTCTCATGGGATCCCCATGGGGTCCCCAGCTCTGGCACAGTGGGGGTTCATATCCAAGGCTGTTCTTACACACTGAGCTGACCGTGTGAACCAGTAGCTTGGAAGGCAGCACCACATTTTGCACAGATAATAACAGAGGAGGTTGTGGGGGACAGGTGAGCTTTCCAGGGTGGGCACAACAGATCTTAAACTGGAGCTTCGAGTAGCAGGGAAAAGCCACAAGCCCAGGCAGACAGGCTCAAGGGACTGGCCTAGGGGTGACCTGGTAGGATGAAAGGAGAACCAGTTGCATGAACCCGATTTCATGCCAGTTTCTGGCAGGATCTTGAAGGCCAGGCCAAGGCCTAGCACTTGACCACATGAAGAGGACCTGAAAGGGAGTGGCCCAGGTGTCCCCACTGGGCTCTCCCACTCCTGTCTCCACACAGTCCCTGCAAATGAAGAACACCCAAGTGGAGGCCGCTTACAGGAGTTCCTGACTCTTTCTTTGCAGGAGGGACCTGGGCCTTGGAGTCAGTCAGTGGAGAAAGGAGGCATCCTCAGGCTTTGGGGGGCCTTTGCTTTTCCCAGGGAAAATGGGGTCCTCTGGAATCTGGTGGTCTCTTTTCCTGCTTCTCTGCTCCTGTTTGTGAGGGATTAGCCTTCCTCAGTGGGACTATGTGCCCACAGTTAGTGTGACAAATGCCACCAGTACATGTGCTTCACTGTCTCCTATGCACGTCCTCTTGGGAGTAAAGTCACATACGCCCGGTGAGCCTGTGCTGCCCAAAGCCACATCAGGAGGGCAGAACTCAGGTGGCAGAAACCAAGATGTGTCTGGATGCACTGCCCCCCGCCCCTAGAGGTGTCCTTCTTTGTCTACTGCTGTCTATTCCAAGCAGGACCAGCTACAGACATTGTAGGCTCTAGTGCAAAATGAAAATGCAGGCGTGTGTGTTCAAAAAATACTAAGAAATTCAAAAGAGTGACAGCCGGACACTAAACCAGGTGCAGGACGCAGCTGAGCACCATTTAGGGCTGAAGCTGCCCTCCTAGGAAGGAGCCGGGTGGACTCAGTGGCGGATGGGGGTGCCAGTCTCTGTTTGCTTGTGGCTGTTTGCACTGACATCCCTGGTATGGAGGCTCCTGGACATTGTGCCTTCTGTCCCCTGCTGATCTGGGCAAACCCAGCTAGGTGCAGGCTGACCTGGCTCTCTGGGGGTCGGGGGTGAATATTCCCTTTCTGGTTTGTCTGCTCCCACCCGTTTGTGGTCTCAACAGCCCCTCTTCCAAATCCCACATTTCCTTCTGGTGAGGACTGGTGCGTGCCAGGTGGGTGGTTTCAGGATGTTCCTTCAGGTCCCCGGCTGCTGACACCAGCCCTTCCTCCAAGTGTGTGCTTGGCCTGGAGGCTTGAGTGCTGCGAACTTCTCAGGAGTCTGGGCAGAGGTTTCACTGGGCATGTTGTGTCTTCTATGGCTATGATGGCACAGCCAGCTCCTTTCCTTCCCAGCCAGGACTCTTCTCCAGTCCTGAGCCTGGGACACCACGTGCGGAGTAGACAAAGACCCAGCCATCATCCAGAGAAGCAAGGCCGACGGGTGTGCACCACTGATCCTTCACTGGCTCCCTGCCTCGTCCTGTCTTCCCGAGAGTCCACTTGAGCCTGCTCTGATGTGCCAGGCGTGGGGACCACGGGGACAGGACTGTGGGGTGAGCAGGACAGTAGTCTCCAGTGATCCAAAACCTCAAAGACTCCATTCCAGTCCCAGCCATTTGTAACTCGGGTGAGTTTCTGCTCGTACTCTGACCGCAGTTTCCCCAGAACCTACTTCCTGGGATTGTAGAGGGAAGGAAGGGGGCTGGGCAGGAGCGCAGGAGGTGTTGCCATGGTAAACTCTGATGCACGTCTAGGCCTGGAGCATGGAGTGCCGGGGCCATGGAGAGGGCAAAGAAGGGGCACCTAGACTTCACTCCGTCTACCTGGTTCTTCCTAGCTGCCCTCGGATCGGGGCCACCTCCCTCTCAGAACTCACCTGTCCCTCCTGCCTCTGGCTTGGCCACCCCTCCCCCGCCAGAGATGTCTTTCTCCTGTCAGTGGGGCCTCTTCTTAAACTCCCTCCAGGTCCCCTAAGCTGCTCTGCAGGGACCCCAGATGCATTTAAAGTAACTGTGACTATTTAGTTAATGTTTGTGTTCTCTACTTACTGGCAGCGATGAGGACAGAGACGATTTGTGTGCACATCACTGTATCCCTGGTACTCGGCAGGGGCGGGGCAAAGGCCTTACCTGAAGAACCTTCGCAGTATGAGTGTGTGAGTTTCAGGGCTGGGGGTGGGGGGGGAGACGGACAGAGAGACAGAACTCCGAGGAGACCTCACTCCTGGGGTGCAACATGGGGGGTGCTGGCAGCAGGGTCCAGATCATGGCGCATCTGGCCTCATGGCAGGGGCTGAGGGTCCAGGTCTGTCTCGCGAGGGCAGTGGACACATCTGAAGGGCATCACCCAGTCGCGTCGCAGCACATGCAGTTCGCATTTTGTAAGATCAGTGGCAGCTATGCGGAAAGTGCATTTATAGCCTGGCTTCTTTGTTCAAATCCCCAGGGAAGTTTTCTTCTTTTTTTTCTGGGATTCTGCTTGTTAGGGACCAGCTTGGAGCTGATTATTTCTTCCTAGTTCACTCGATGGCCTTGGAAGAGTCTCATTTCCTCGTAGAAAGCAAGAGAGAGCCCCTGGTTGTGCCTCTCTCAGAAAGCCGCCGCCTGCCCCTCCCCTGCCCAGCGATGTCCCCTTGGGTCCTTGGAGCACCCCCTAGTCTGGGCCCTTGGTGAGGACACACGGAGGTCTTGATGGCAGCTTTCTCTCTTTGGTGATTGGCCTTCCTTGGTTGACAGAAAGCATGCCCTGGCTGCCCTGTTTCGATCCCCAGGACTGAGAACAATCATGCTGATAGCTTGTGGTTCCCTTCGCAGCCCCCCTGCCTGCTCCTCTACTCCCCAGGGGCTCCGCAGAGTGTGACGTTTGCCCAGGATTAGGGGCGAGCCTGGCTCTGTGCCCTGTAACCACCCAGCCACCCACTGGGGCCGGGGGCCTTGCTGCGTGCTGTTTTCAATGACACAGACAGAAAAACCCCATTCAGCACCCCCTGCTGCCCAAACCAGCTCTCCCTCTGGATGTATAAAGCTTAAAGCCCAACTTTCCTCCACCCCGCAGGAGGGGCTGTCTGCACATTTGGAGAAGACACCTCCATTTTTGTTGTTATTGTTTCTCTGGAAGACAGATGCAGGTCTGGCAGGGAGCTGGAGGGCTGGAGCCGGGAAGAGACGCAGTCTTGGTTTATTGCCCTAAGGAAAACATACTTGGGTTATGAAGTATTCCCCCTTGAAATCTCACTTGACATTCTGTAAAGAAAGAGTAACGTTTTTAAGGAGTTGGCTGAGCCACCTAATACCTTCCCTCCAAAGCGAGGCCCTTCTGAAAGATTAATATAGAGCTGGAGACAGTCAGTCACTGTGATTGGACTTATCCCAGCCTGCTCCTCTGCCATGTTGTGCAGCGCTGGGAGCCACAGGAAAGTGTCACTGTGCGTGCCCAGACCGGTGAGGCTGGCATAGTGGCAGGAAAGCTGCTAGCCCCAGCCCCAGAGACTCTCAGTCCTGAGCCTCAAGACCATCTCCACTGCCACCTCTCATAACTCCTTCCTGGATGGGAAGAAGGGGCAGAGTGCTGGGTTTAGCGTTTGTAATATTTTAATTTTTATATGTATTTTGCCATGCAGAGGATAGAACCCAGTGTCCTGCGTGTGCTAGCCAAGTGCTCTACCACTGATCTAGCTTTAAGGGCATTTATGAATGAAATTAAGGAGAATTTTCTAAAACCATCTCCTTTTCACACTCCTTCCTCTTGCCACCTAGTTAAGAAATACAGGCCCAAGTAGGCTTTTTGTGGGCAGCTCTGCCTACCTGACTGAGTTCCTTTCACAGAAGAAAAATGGAAACTTGGTGGGGAAGGGGGCAGCCGAAGACACCCTTACTTCAGAATGAAGTATCTTCAGCTGCTCCGCCAATCCATCTGCTAGATAGAATTAATCGTGAACATGTGGGTTTTGGTCCAGGTCCGGGTAGATAAGACTCCGTCCCCCAAAGCGACATGGACGTGGCAGGTGTGGCTGAGTTTCAAGACTGCTAAATTTTAAGTGTCACCTCTGACAACTTTGAAGGCCCCTTGGTGGCCTCAGAGCTCTTGCCTCTTATCTAAAAGCAGGGGGCGACTTGGGCTTTGCCTTTTGGATTTTTCCTCTTACCTTTTATGTGCACACGCTGGACGTACTAAGAAGGCCCGCCCTCCAGCACGGGTCCACTTGGGACTTCAGCATGCTCATCAGGGGCCAGCCACTGAGGTGCTTGGAGTCCCTCTCTCCACCTGTGGGAGAGAAACGAAGCCTGTGCTAAAGATTTTCCGAAAGCATAATTCCATGGAGAATGGGTTTCCAGGATTTCATCTGGCGGTGAGACCAGCTCGGAACTGCAGATGTTATGAAAACACGAATTTCTTCATCGGAGAGGGTGGGAGGGGCAGAAATTGGGTCAGTCTGCAGCCAAACCCCCCTCTTCACTCTGGCGCTGACCGCTGACCCGATCAGGCTGGTCGAGTATTAACTTCATTGCTGGCTTCCCCTTGGTGTCCGACCTGGACAAAGTCTTCACTAGCCATCTGACCTTTACAGAGAAGCGGCACTGTGTCCCCTTTGGGGTCCCCCAAATAATACATCACCCAAGGGCCAGTGAGAGATGAGGCCACGAGAGGAGGCAGGCAAAGGACAAAGAAAGGACAATAAATCTAACTTCCAGGGAGCATTCGTTTTTTTTTGCAGTAATTTTTCTGAAATGTAGTTATGATCCAATAACACAAATATCAACATCTGGAATTCTGCACCCTAAATCCCTGTCCTGTTTAGAAAGGGAATGTTAATCACAGACAGTTTCTTTCCTCTTTGTGGGCAGATAGCAAAGCATCCAGGGAAGGGTGGACAGGGGAGAGGAGTGTTCTGTCTATTCTGTTGCCTGAACTGTCACTGGGGAGAGGCCCCAGGCCGGTGGCCATCCCTCAGGCCCTGCCTCCTTTGACGGACAGTCCCAAGAGCCCCAAACCAACCGCCCGGAAGGAAGACTCTTGGAACCAATTTGGTGTGAAAAGCACCAAGAAAGAAGCCAGACTTGATCAAATATTTGCACTTGCCCTTTGCACTTCTATCTTGGGCTGAAAATATGAATTTTGGACAGTGAGTTTGAAGAGTGTTATTTTTTTCTGAATTAAATTCTAGAATCCCAGTTCACCGAGAGACGTGATGTGCACAGCGTCTTTCTTCCTCTCTCTATTCCTTGGCATTTGCTTGTTTCTGTGTATTTGTAGTTTATTTTAACTTTAACCATCTTTTTCAAGCCATCAAAGTAGTAGGGGAAAAATGCATTCCTCCCCTCCTCCTTGACTCCCAGACCCAGTCCCTGGAAAGTGCATTCTGTGCATGCTCTTCATTTGATGAGCAAAATAAAGCCGAACTCAAAAAGCAAGACAAAAGCGCAATGCCTAAAAAAAGCCTTGAAACAATCTTCTTGAACATTTTGGGGGAAATTACTGGGACATATTCTTCCAACACTGTCAGAAAACAAAATCCCACTCCTGTATGGAAGAGAAACTGCCTCAGAGGTCTCCAAGACGTGAGTAATTGCTGGTGGTGGTGATTAATTTTTAACTTTTGAGAGTTTTTTTACCCAAGCTTATGCAT
Source organism: Hystrix cristata (assembly GCA_004026905.1). Classification (NCBI taxonomy): domain Eukaryota; kingdom Metazoa; phylum Chordata; class Mammalia; order Rodentia; family Hystricidae; genus Hystrix; species Hystrix cristata. The sequence goes on along the minus strand of PVJO010000518.1, from coordinate 29,129 downwards.
TTTACCACAGAAGCCCGAAGACTAGCAAGATGGCCCCAAAGAGTTTTGCACCCGTTTAAAAAACCAAAACAAAACCGAAACACCCAACAGTTTTAGGATTCATGTTCCAACTCTTCAACTGGGCATCCGGGGTATGGATTAAAGAAAAGCACCAGGTATCCTGAGAATTACATAGCCACTGACTTCAAACCCAGGGCCCACAGCGTTTTAATGAGCAGATGTTTGTAGCTAGAATTCATTTTGATGTGTTTCTTACAAGCCACTGGTCAAGACATAAAAGTGGTGTAAGCCCAGAAAAAAATCACCGAAGGCAGAAATCATGCAGTTTGTGAATCTATAAAATTTTATGCCTCGGGGATGGCAAACCTTTCTTTTTCTTTAGATAATGTAAATCGGGCTGAAGTCATAAATAGGGGAATCACAAGTCTTGGTGTGATCCTTCTCCCAGCCCCCAACGCAGGAAGCCAGGGACTGGAAATGTGCTTACCACCACAGGTTGTAATGAGAAGAGCTGTGATAGGGCCTGGAAAGCCAGGCATCAGGCTGAGATTGCTCTTTGGGGTCAGCTATTTTGCTCTTACTAGTTTAGTAACCTTTCTTTTACTTGACATCTTTATTGGGCGCTAGCAAAGAGACCCCAGCCACCTTCATTCCCAGCAAGCTCCTTTCTGGGTGCCTGCATTTATGCAGGCACTGTTATATTTTCCGTTTTCTAGCCAGGAATGGAATGTTGATACTGTGTGATTGTTTTATTTATTTTATGCGTTTTCCTTGGAATGTCTACATGTGGCTGTTGCCTCAGCTTTGTGGCCTCTTGATTTACGGTAGTTACAAACATTCCAAAGAAGACATGTCAGTCAAATGATACCATAACATTATACAGTTACAATTCTGTTATAAATGTGCTGACAGTTCCAAAAAACATCCATTTTCAGTGCCCCTCCCCTACCCAATTCCTTCCTGCTACCTCCATATGGTGACTTTGAAATCCACCAGCTCAGTGGAATGAGGGCAGAGCCCTAAGGTTCAGTCATGGAGTGGCCTCACCAGCAACCTCCCTCAGCCCCACCTTTCAGAAAATGTTTCTAAGAAGCCTCAGTATTGGTGTCCAGAGCAACATACTCCTTTAAAGAACACATTTGAGCTTTCTTTCCATTGAAGATCACATTTGTTCACACAACCAAATGTAATCACACGAGAAAAGCAATTCCAAGATGGTGACCGGTGAGTCATTCCGGAAGGTAACCTGTCTCTCTCAATCCACTGCCACTATTCCTCCTGACACAGAGAAAATAGTTTGCTTTTCCTAAAACATACTGAGGGAGGGAAGAAGAAATCCTCTCCATGGATACAGCAACTTGGAAAGATTAACATTCAGTCAGAAAATCTACTTCAGTGTCCTTCTGCAAAGAAATGTCAGGGAGAGATAGATCCCCAGTACATCTTTTCACAGAAAGCACTGGAATAGAGGCTGCTATACTGCCCATGTCCAGAGCTGTCATACATACATATCTGAAAACTGAGCTTTGAGATAACATGCACACCTAAAGGGTTTTCATTCTCTGTCATAGAGTGGGGGTTGGCCTGTGCCTATTTTTGTAAATAAAGTTTTATTGCAACAACCACATTCATTTGCTTGTGTTTTATCCATGGCTATTTTGAAATACCACAGCTGACTTAATATGATCTGTTAATGATTTTTTTTAACATTATGATGACGTGAAAGCAATATGCCTTCATTAGAAATCAAACTTCAAATTTTGAATTTTTATCTTTTTCTAGGGTGGAGCTACACGGCATAAAATCCTCTCATGATGCCGAGTAATCACAAAGTGCAGTGAACTGCACCTCCCACCCTGCAATGTGAGATCGCAAGAAAAAATGCTAAGAATAGCATTGTCAAGATTTTTTGATATTGTGGGGTGTTTTTTTTTTTGATACCGTGTTTTGTGTTTTCCCATCCTATCATGAATACAAAATGCCCATCTATGTCTCCTGCATCTAATGTATTAAATGTATTTTTTACTTAGGATATTCTTTACTTACGATGGATTTATCGGGCGCAACCCCATCATAAATTTGGGAGCATCTGTAGTTACAATGGAAAACTGTAAAGCCTGCAAAGCTGAAAATATTTAGTGTTTGGCCCTTCACAAAAAAAGGATGCTGACCCGTGTTCTAGATCAGCTCAGAAGGTAAAACTTATCAGGTTCTGTCGAGGCAGGGCAGGGTGACCTATCCATCTGCACAGGACCCTTCACATCCACGCACACCGGCTGCACAAACCGGGCAAGATACGTACATCCTCCAATTGCTCCTCATCAGCAAACCAGAGAGAGACCTGGCTGGAAGCTGGTTATGAGGATGAAATAAAATGATGTATTTAAGGCCCCCACACATACTAATCACACTTCACCCAGGGATTACTTTCTGCCTTTGCAGGGGTTGCTGGAAGTCCTATGTGATAGTTTACCCACATAATCTTCCAAATCATCCCAGGAGGCAGGTGCTACTACTATATGATCTCTGTGTTACATGTAAGGAAACTGAGGGTCAGAGTGGCCCCATGACGCACTGCATGGGAAGCATGGAGTGTACAGGGGCTCCCTGCTGATCAACATTGGCTCTATTTGGTCTGCCCAGATTTTTCCAACTTTTTATAATGTGTCATGAGCCTAGTTTGTCACCTTTTGAGGGTTTTAAGGACTCCTTATCAGCCATCCAGGGGGCTGGCACCTTCAGAGAGGTGCCTCAAGGCCTGGCCTCAAGGTGCCTCAAGGTGCCTCAAGGCCTGGCCTCTTCCAGCCCACAGGTGCTGTGTCTGGGACTGGCCTGCCATACTCTCCTGATTTTGCTCAGAGCCTACCTGCAGGACAGCAGGCTGATGAGTCAAGGAACAGGATTCCGCCTCTCAGGTGAGGTGTTTGGGGAGTGAGGACTCAGGCCCAGGACCCAAACAAGGATGTAGGCTCCTCTCTCTTTTTCATAAAGCATATCCAAGTTGGTTTGATTCTATCTCCAAAACAGGTCACAAAAGCATTCACTTATTGCCATTTCAAGTCTTATTTCAACACCTTCTCTTACAGTTTTCTAACTAGTTTCCCTAAAATCCATCCATTCATCTATCCCTCCGGCTGTTTCTCCCAACATCCATCTATCCTACTACCTGTCTGTCCATCCATCCACCTGCCCATTCCTCCCAACATCTAACCTTCCCTCCTTACATCCATCCATTCATCCATCCATTTATCTGTTTTATCATACATCCATCCTTTCATCCATCCATTCATTTATCCATCTTATCATCTACCCATCCATCCATTCCAACATATATTATTCCCTCCCTCCAGCCACCTATGATATATGTGTTTAGTGATCATTACGTCCCAAGACTGTGTAGGTCCTAGTGCAGATGGAAAACAAAGCAGATTCTTTCTTCCAAACAAACAGTACATTTCAAAGGAAGGCGCCCCATGAGGGATCTTGAAAGAGACCTGTCTTGAAAGATAATGGCATCAAGGGATCCACATAGAGAGGCTTTTGGGGGTGATGGACCTCACCATGGAGGTATAGAGTTGTTGCCAATGGAACAGGTCTGAGGGTGATGGGGGAACTATGAAAAATTACACTAGGGCAATCGTTGTAAACCAGGACTGGACCTGAGGTATGGTCAAGCTCTGTAAGCCAGGACTCCAGACAAGCTGCGTGAGTTAGAGGCGAGCAGGGCAGAAGCCTCCTTCCCTCCCTTGGTGGGAGGCTGAAAACCTTCCTAGCAGCCAACTGGGAGGGGAAGAAAAGAGGAGATAGAAGAAGCTGTGTAGTGTCAGGCAGGAGTGAGTTGTAAGGGGTGGAGGTTAAGTGAATAAGAGCCTCTGAGGGAAAAGAGGGATGTGAGCTGACTGGGGGAGAGGAAGTAGTGTGCAAGAAATATTTCTCTGAGCTGCAAATCAGGCATCTTTTAATGCTGCCTTTTTTCCTCAGTTCTGGGGATTTAACCTAAGACACTGTGCGTGCTAGGCCAGTGCCCTACCACTGAGCTATGCCCCCAACCCTTTTTATTTTTAATTTTGAGATAGGATCTTGCTAAGCTGCCCAGACTGGGCTTGAACTTGCAAACTTCCTGCCTCCACCTACCAAGCAGCCGGATGTACCACTATACCTGGATAATGCTATTTTTGTTGTTTGACAAAACAACGAGATGCAAGTTAAAGGGTGGAATTCTTTTTGTGTTTCTCTAGCAAGTTTTGGCCGTTTAGGGTCCACAGCTTTGAGTGAGTCTCTCCACAGAGCTCAGCCCAGCAGCATCGGGAGTTACCAAGTTTATTTACACACAGACCGACCCCCTCGGTGTGGGCGACGTCTCCCTCTCTCCACTGTTGACTCCTCGCTAGCCTCCGCGCCCAGCATCTGGCCGGGGTGGCATTTGGTGAGTGCTCACTAGGTGTTTGGCGGAGGACGTGTCCATAAGACCCCGTGTGGCCGATGTGCTCTCTGTGACACCTCAGAGGAACTGTTCTCTGACTCACACTTCATTTTTCATCCTGTGCCTCCTGAAATGGTGCAGCCGCCCCACTTGGGTTATTTAATGTCAGAGTTTCATCTTCCCCCACGCCAGGCTGGCCTCGCCTCCGCCTCCATCAATTCTCTAAGGCTGTCCGAGGAGGCTTAGGGAAGTGGACACCTGCAAGGGGTCCTGGCACTTGGGGTTGGGTGCTGAGCCCGTGCCTGGCCTCCTCGACCAGAGTCAGCAGGCAGGTGGAGGGTGCAGGGAGGCCACGGGCTGGTGCCTCAGGGCCAGAGCTGGTTGCCAGAGCTGGTTGTCATCGCTGGGGTATCTGAGCCTCTACTGTCCTTCTAGCTAGCTCTGCCATCCTGGGAGAGGACCCCATCTGTCATCTCGGCTTCCATTTATTCTCTCGTAAAATGAGGATAACACGGTAATAGGACTTACCACCACCCTACTTTGATCGAAGGTGACTTGGGTCACCAGAGGGCTTGCAGAGCCGGCTTGGGGACAAGGCCCTCTCTGGGTGACCAAGGACCTGCGGGTGGGGACACTCTTTTCTCTGTTTCTGTTCCCCAAAGGATAGGATACTTCTTGGGCAGTCAGAACTCTGCCTTTGGGATGGGCTCCCTAGTCACCCAAAGTAGGCTGCAAAGCAAAGGCTGTGGCTTTGACCCTCACCTGCCGTAGCCTTGGCGGCCATGGTAACGTATCTGAGGGAAGCAGGCGTTCCCTCTCAGAGCCCTGGTCGTGCGGGGAGGCCTGTGTTGCCACCACAGTTTAAACCACTCTCTGTCGATGCTCACAGAGTAGGTGGGACTCACGTTTAAAGCATCTCAGTGAATTTGAGAAAGGAAAATGGCACAATTCCTGGATGGGTGACATGCCTAGGGGCCCAGCCTTAGTCTGAGGAGGCAAGAGGGGGCTGTTTGGTGGAGGACAGGGGCTGGAGGACTCGGGTCTTGAAGAAGCCGGGAAACAGTCGTAACAGTCCAGCACCAAGAACCCTAGAGACTTAGAGGCTTCACAGGGCCGGGTCGGTGATATACATGGTGGAGCCAGACAGGTGCGTGAGACAAGGGCGGGGGCGAGGAGGAGCGTGGAGAATTGGATTGCTCATGCCTGCAGGGAAAGTGGCCCATGGTGGCTGAAATTTCCTGTGTATGTGTTTTGGCAGAAATTGGAAATTGGTGTTCTTTTGAGCTATCTCTTGATTTTAAATTTTAGCAGTGGAATCGAATTTTTGAAAGGAAAACAATTTGTAGACAGGAGAAATGCAATTTGTCTGTGGACTGGACATCACTCCTGGGTTGCTGGTTTAGAACTTCCGGTCAGTGGGGGCTGTGAACTAGGGAGCCAAAGCACTGAGTGAGGCTTGCTCTTCTGCGAGGCTGTGGGGGCAATCAGGAGCACCGCCACCTGGGAGTTACATGCCCGGCACCCTCCTTAGTGTCCTCACCCTCCCCTTCTCCCCCTTCTCTGTCACTGCCCTCCCTCTGTTCTCTTGAGCATGCACCTAGCTTTGTGATCATGTTCTTTCTTTGCTTGTTTATTTGTTCTTTCCTCCCTTCCCGACAACCAGGTATGCGCTTGCTTCCTGTTCATCCCCAGAGTCAAGCAAACAGAAAGTGACGGATAGCTATTTGGTAAGTAACTGCTGATGAACCCCCATAGGAGGCTGGTGTTATTATTATTATTCGAGGTCGTCATAGAAGCTGTCACCACCATATCATCCCCTGCATTTTATAAACAAGGCGACAGAAGTGCAGAGCAGCGAAGGGATTGAGTTGAGATGGTATAGCCAGGAAGTATGGCTGCAGGGATCTAAAACCTAGATGGACAGGTTCACATAACCCCTGTGCTGAGCTCGAGCCCTGGTCCCTCCCTGGGTGGCTCTTAGATTTGAGGACAGACCTGGCCCCTCTGGGAAGCCCTTCCTAATTTAGGTACCAGCCAAGTTAGGTGCTGCCTCTGGGTACCCCAGATGCTGGACTCCTCTACACAGGATCTCCTTCTCTTTACTGGTACCCCGGAGCAGCTATAAATACAGACGAAACTTATGCTGGCTTGCCACGCATCTCCTGCTGTATACCCTAGTTCCTAACAGGCTACGACAGTGCCAGTGGCCGGGTTGGCGCCCCTCACTACAGAGATGCCTGCATACCCAAGATTGTTGCAGAACTATTCTCAATAGCCAAGATGCAGAACCAGCCTAGATGCCTGCCAACAGATGAACAGGTAAAGAAAAGGTGGTATATTTACAGAATGAAGTATTATCCACCCATCAAGAAGAATGAATCATACCATTTGCAGGAAAAGGGACGAAATATTTCATATTAAGTGAAATATGCCAGACACAGAAGGACAATTAGGGTGTGTTTTCTCTCATATGTGGAAACTAAAAATAAAAAAAAAAATTTTAAAAAAGGAAAGAATTATTACTCCCGAGCGCTCTCTGCAAGCCAAGCACTGTGGGAGTCCCCGTTTGCTGGCCAGTGGATTGCCAAAGGGTACGAGCTGGTTTGGGGGGAGGAGGACACACATCTGGCCCTGCTCGGCCCTGAAGCTGCTGCCGTGGCCCCAGCTCTCCTGGCTGTCCACACTGCAGGTGTCTAGTGAATACCCGCTGGTGTAGTGGGGCGGATGGCGGACACCTCAGCTCTGTGGCCATCGGCTTGCTACAACCGCATGGCTCTGTCCCTCTTGTGTCACGGATGTTCATACATGAGCAGGTGTGGCTGAGTTCTGAGGACACAGGTGGTGACTGGGATTTGGGGTGTGGATCTTTGTTTACAATCTGGTGTATGGCAAACCAGAGATGTCACTGTGTTGCAAGGCATCCCGGTTTCAGACTCGTGTGTGTGATGCGTGAACAACTACATTTGAGAAGCAAGGAGCTCTGATATTTGTCAAGTGGATGAATGAAAGACTGAATGAGTGGTTCAGGAGCGTAGCTGGGTGTTGAGAGGAAAGCTGTCCAGATGTCACCCGCGTGTCCTCTCAATGACTTTCGCTTGTACTCCAGGGACTTCCCTGGTCCCCCAGGACATGAGTAGAGGCTGAGCTTCCAAGAGATCAACAATTTGCTCCCACCAGTGAGCCCCATGGGAGGTGCCGACATGGGAGGTGACTCTGCTGTCAGCACAGGAGCGAGCCTCAGAGTCACACGAGCGCGCAGAGAATTACTTTCTGCTTCAGTCCCATCCGGACAGAGTCAATGCGACTTCATCAAGCACCTTTCATCACAGATGCCTGTGAAACGTGGCTCCCGCCCTCAGGGAGCACAGGCACTTCTAATCTGACCCACCACCCCATTGTAAAGCCTGCACATCAGGTCAGAGGCACCGAGCTCTGTCTCGTCCCCATGGAGACTTCTCAGGTCTGCCATGTAGACGGTTTCCAGGCAGAAACTAATCAGGGCCTCATTGGCGTTCCAAGCCAGTCCCTACCTAATGCCTTCTATAAACCGGAACGTTGTATATTATATTCTTCACTGCATACCAGATACGTGCATAGGCTGCTCCCTACATCCCCAGGCCAATAAATTAGATTTAGATTACGAGGGGAGGCAAGGCAGCCCGGTGCGTGAATACCTCATGGTCGCTGTGGCCTGAGATGTCTTGATTCAGATAGCTAAATGGCCCGGCAAAGAGGCCAGGAGGGCGCGGGTTGGCACATAAAAAACCCATAACCTCCGTCAGCAGACCATCACCTTGAGCAAACAGGCCCGCCGGCAGGGACCGGGGTGGCAGGCTAATTGGCAGCTCAGATCCGATGTCACACTCATTTCCCAAACCCAAATCATTTCCAGCTACAGGTTATGGATCCCTGCTGAGCAGCCCGCACCCCATTGTCTGGCTTTGATGCAGAGGCCCTGTGGCTGGCTTGAAAGTTTTTCAGCTTGGGGCATTAATATTTTCCAAGTGCCTCCGCGGGACCAGGGGCCAGGGAAGCCGATGTGAAGCATGAATTACCTTGACGCTGGGGCCCGGGTGGGATGTTAGGAGGGCTGTGGAAGAGCAGACAGCTTGTCGTGCTTGGAGAGGGCTGCTGGGGTGGCTGGTGGCAGGGATCCCCAAACCTGGCCACCAGCAGGTCAGGGGAGGGTTGGGGACTCCCGGGTAAATGAGGACATCCACAAGCTGTAGGGCTCTGGGTGGCACTTGCAGACTAACTCTGAAGAGCACTGTCGGTCGTTCGCAGCACTTACCACTCCGTAGGCTGGAGCCTCCTAGGGCACTGGGCTGGGGTCCTGGAGAGCTGGGCTGAGCCCAAAGAAGCTTCGAGTGATACGAACTTGAAGAGGGAACAGCAAGGCTGAGGATGTCCTTGGGAAAGGATTCTCTATGGTGCCAGAGAAGGCTAGGAGACATGGAGGAGAGGACAGGAGAGGAGAAGGCTAGGAGATGTGAGGAGAGGACAGGACAGGGCCAGATCCTATCGCACAGTCTTCCTCTACGACTGGCCTCTGTCACTTAGCCATGTGTCCTGGATCTCCCTCCAGTCCCCACCTACAGCCTGTATTCTTTTTTGTTTTGTTTTGTTTTCCTTAAACACAGCACTCTGATTTCTAAAATTCTGTCCTGAGTCTTTTTTTTTAAATGGTGGAAACATAGCCCAGTTTGGGCAGTTTGGTGATTAGCAAGGCCCTGTCTCAAAGAATAAAAAAGAGCTGGGGAAGTAGCTCGGCGCAAAGGCCCTGGGCTCAGCCTCTGGTACCACAAGGGCCCACATCTGCATCCTGAATACTAACTTCCTCCTTCTTCTCTGCATGACCTCTGGCCACATGCCCGCCCACGCTGCCCCACTTTGCCCAAAGTCTTCTCTGTAGGGCTGCTCTTTCCTCGGGTCTCTGGTGAATAGGTGGGAACGCCATGCTGCCGTCTCCCTTTCCGGCTTCAGACCCAGAGGTGAGGCTTCAAATGTCTTGCAGAATTGGTGGCTTTCTAACTTTGCTTAACCCAATTTGTCTGGCCAGGAGCCTCCTTCTGCGAAGCCTCCACCAGCAGCTTCCAGAAGGAATATTCTACAGCTCGCAGACACACGGGCTTCCGTGCACCATCCTGCTGCTTTCAGCTTATGCTAATATTGTCTGCTCTGCTGCTACAAGTTCCTCAAGGGCAGAATCTTTCCATCTTGTGTCCTCTAGGCCTGGCAGCCCCACGGCAGGGAAGCAAAAACAAATCTCTTCAAGAAGCAAATGAATCAATTCGCCATTTCTGGAAGCTGCGGAGTTCTGTAGTTGGCTTGGGGCAGGTGGGAAAAGAAGAACCGTTCTCCCCTCGGAAAATGTGAGGCGCATGTATATTTAATAAAGTACTAACTTTCTGTGCGGATGGAACATAAACCAATGACGTCAATAGATCCACCGGCTGTTCATTAGAACGCTGGACAGAGCCGCCGGCGGCAGCACAGAGGCAAGCGCCCTGGGAGTCTCAGCCTGGCAGCCCTCACACACCAAAAATCAGCAGACAGGTCCAGCCAGTGAGGTCAGCAGAGAGGCCTCCCGGGTCTTGCCCCGCGAGTCCGTCATTAGGGTCAACTGGACTGGGAAACACAGTAAGAGGGCAGAGTGTAGCTAGGGAGGAAGCCCCTGGAATCCCCTTTCTCTCTTCCAGCCATGTAGAATGAAGTCCAGACTCCTCACCAGACACCCCCGCTTCTTGTACCTCCTACCTTCCCACCCTCCACTCTACTGCTGGTTCGGTTACCTCCAGCCCCCACCATCTTTCTCCTCCCTGCAGCCACCATCTCCTGCCTGCCCCAGGGCCTCTGAATTCACCATCCTCTGCCTGGCTCTTTCTCCTCATCACTCAGGCCTCCAATGTGCCCACCTCAGGGTGGTCCTCTTAACCCGCAGTCCCCACTGTCATGATCTTTTTAATTTTCTGAAATTCTTTTTGTTCATGCATGTCCTTAAGTATGAAGGATCCTGAAGGGGGAGAGATACCATCTCTGTCTTTGCTCACTACCATGTCCCTCTGTGCCCAGAGCAAGGGACAAGAGGAGGACAGAGGCCCGGATCAGAAATCCTATGACTCCACCTCCGCATAACGCTGTGGGTTCCTTGCGGGAAGCCAGGATAAGGGATTAAAAATTATTTTAAAAATGGCCATGTTGGGGGTTCTTGCAATATGCTAGACACCATTCTGAGCTCTTTGGGGATGTTCTAATAGTCCAGTTAGTAGTCCCATCCACCCTCTGAAATGGGTACTGTTATGTCCACCTTACAGATGGAGGACCCAGAGCTCAGAGGCGTTGGGTATCCAGCTGGAGTCACCGGGCCCAGCCCATCTGGCTGTGCTGCAATGGGTGCCGTCACTCGAGCCATTCACTCCCTGCCCCCACCGCCACAGCCCCCTGTAGCCACCGCCACAACTTTTGAGCCCGAGCTGGCGCAGGCCTGCATTTACAGTGGTCAGGAGAGATGCGTGTTACAGGCCCGGGGACCCGGGAAAGGCAAGCAGCCCCCCAGGGCTCACCTGCGTGCCGCCACGGCTCTGGTGTCACTTCCCCCGGATTTTATGACCTGACATGTGGACTGCAGAGGTGTGAGGCCTGAGCAGTGTGTAAGAGAGGATGGAAGAAGGGGGTGTGCCCCGTGCACACCCACCGCACAGCGGGGAGGAAAGGACGGATTCCCAGGTGGGAAGGGGCCGTCGCGTCACCACCCCGGCAGCTCAGCACCCGACGGCTGAGCCCTCCCCTCCACTGGGGTCATGAGGGAGATGTCAGCAAGAGCGGTTGCTGGGAGCCCTATAGAGAAACTGCCCTATTGAGTTTTTTAAATTAAATCTAGTTATAATTTATACCCTGCTTGCTTCCAAAAAGGATTTGAGGTGGTTTGTGATAAACGACACATAAAAAAAGAAAGGCTGTGAACTACCAAGAGAAAAATCACGAACATCCTGAAGGAGGAGGGGGAGAAAATCTCCCAAATCCTCAGGCCTAGAGAAAGGTAACAGACGAAGTGCTCCAGCACAGCTTCCTGCATCCTGGTAGCTGAGGCAAAAAGCAAAATCATCAAAATGGGCCACAGAACTCTCTGAGTACTTCAGGACACTCTAGATGCTTCTGGAGTGAACCAGTTGGTGGCAAGAAAGGCAGGACACTGAGCAATGGAGTAGGCTTCCCTTCCCAAACTTGTCTACACTGCTCCTCTGTTGTTTCCCATCAATGGATTCCCCCCCTGAGCGCCTATCACCTTTCACCTATGTATCACCTATCATTTATAAATCATCAATGATTGATATCATTTATTTATCAATTATATAGCATCTATCACCTATCACCTCTATCCATGTATTTATGTCATCTGTAATCTATCAATTATCTATCATCTATCTACAGTCACCTACCTGTCATATGTATATCACTTATCTATTAATCATCTATCTAGCTATCAATAATTCATCTTCTACCTATCCATCTATCATCCATCTCTCCATATCTCCGTCTATCTCTCCATCCACCCATGCATCCATCCATCTCTTCATCCATCTCTCCATCCATCCACCCATATATTTTCAGCAAAAAATGAGACCCTTTTAAAGTACTATTCTGTGACTTTCTGCTTTCCCTTAACAGTTTATTATAATTACTGCTTCTTGTCAATAAAAACAAGTCTGCTCTATCACCATTTTTACTGCCTGAACAGTATTGCATTGTTGGAATGTATTGTCATTGGTTTAACTGATCTTACCTGAGACATTTAGGTTGCTTCCAATTTTTCATTATTGTAAATGATGCTGCAGAGAATCTCTGTTTACAGCCTTGAGGAGCATCCACCATTATTTCTTCAGAACCAATTCTTAAGGTGGAACTGTTGGGTCAAAAAGTGTGTACGTTAAAAAGATTGTTTTAATATTTTTAAAAACATTTGTGGTGGATCTTAATGATGGTTGGTAACTTTCATCAATAAAAAGTGAACTCGCTGCATTATTTTTAACTTGAATTCTGTTGGAGAAAATGGATGTGGAAGTTGGAGGGGCAGCAGAGGGTGGTGGGAGGCCCATTTAGGTGGGGGGTCACCCCTGCAACTCAGGGCGGGGCATGGAGGGCTCACTCGGCCGGCGAGGACTGGTCTCATAGGAAATAGCATCTATTGGGCTGGCACCTGCCTTTCTTATGGCAACTCCACTCTGTACCCCTCTGGCAGTCTGATGTGGGGGGGTCTTCACCCTGCATTTACGTTGAAAATGGAGTTTGTCTGTTGACATTCACATGTCTACATCCCATTATTTCAGGTTTTTTTGCTTTCTGGGCCCCTGGTCTGTGGGCACAGCACACACCTGTCTTCTCTGGGTCTGCTGGAGTTTAGAGGCCAAGTATTGGGTGATTAAGATCATGAACTTCAAGAATCCTCAGCACCTCAGCACTATGGCTTACAAGCTTCAGGGTCTGGGGTGGTGATGGCGAATCTTTTAGAGCTTTCAAGGACACAAACATCCCACTGCGTGCCGTAGGTTTGCCACCGCTGGTCTCTGGCAAGCTACTGAACTTCTCTGAACTGCAAGGCACAGTTCCTAAGTGCCCCGGGATTACCAGGAGTCTGGGGAACGAGGTCCAAGGGACACAGGAGGCCTTTGTTGCCTGGCAGAGCAGACACCGAGCTGTGTGAGGTTCAATTCTGAGCACTCTGCTCTACCTGTGCTTGTCTTGGGCTATTTGGGGGCCGAGCACAACAGCATTCACAAATCATCCCTTGCTCAAAGCCACCATGGAGTCAGGGATTCCCTCTTCCTGGTTTGCGCTGCACCTCTGACGACTCTAAGCCAATGTGTGGAAGTGCCTACCGGATGACTGAATGGAGGATGAATGGCCAAGGCCCCTGCACGAACCCCTCAATCTATCGGTGTCTTCCTGGAGAGAGACACAAAGAGGCTTGACTATGTTTCAGCAATCCTGGGCAGAAAGAAAGTGAGAAGCGTCCAAGCCTGGAGGAGAAAAGGGTGATTTCGTCTTCTTTTTCAGTTTAAAAAAAAAAGATGGCAGTTGAGACCTTGGGACGCAAGGGAGTGTTTGTGGGCAGCCAGAGATGAACGCAGGCCGCTGGAGAGAACCTGTTTGCCTGGGTTGCTAGGCAAAGGGCCACGGCCACAATCGATTGGTCTTTGGGGGCTGTGGTGTTTATGCGGCTCCAAGCGGAGGGCAGCAGAAACGGCCTGTAGAGCTGCTTGGGTCTGTGGGCTACAGGCAGATGCGGGTGAGAAGGATCAGAGCTGGGTGGGCCTGTGGTGAAATATAGCTTTGCTGTTGCTCTCATGTGCCGTGGGCCAAGCTCGGCCTGCAGCTCCGTCCTCTGAGATTCGGAGCCCACCTGACCACTGGCTGGGAAACGGATGAAAGTCTTTGCACGTGGGGTCCCCAGGCCTGGAGCTTAGTGGGCTCTTCCTAGGAGTCATTGTCTCCCCCACTTCTCCCAGCCTCTCTGCTGGGCCTGGCATCTACATTAGAGAACATAGTAGGCTTTCAATAAACAAGAGTGCAGAACATAGTAGGCTTTCAATAAACAAGAGTGCAGTGAATGAATGAATGAATCACATCATGCTAGATAGCTCCTGGTCACCACACTAGGCTGGAGCATTAGATGGATATTAAAAATGAAGACTCAAGGATGGGATGTAGCTCAGTGGCAGAGTGCTTGCCTAGCATGGGTAAGGTCCTGGGTTTGATCCCAGCACCACAAAAACAAAACGACCTCCCCAAAACAAAACAAAAACAGGCTCAGAAGTCAGAGCAACTTGTACTGAAATCCAAGTCAGCCCACTTTGCTGCTGTCACTGGATTCTTCCCAGACTCTTGCTTGTGTGAAACAGGGGTGTTCCCAGCGCCCCTCCTCACCCGGGCTGGGCTGAGAACTGCACGCGGCATTCTGTGATGTCGGCAGAGGGCCCGACACGGGGCGAGCACCCAGAAATGATCAGCCCTGTGGTTGCTATTGTCAGGGACTAAGAGCAGGCACCTGCAGGGCTTGGAGGTGAAAGAAGGGCCCAGATCCCCGCGGTGGGCCACAGAGACCAGCGTGCTGTCTCGTGCACACCACCTAAATCTTCTCTTACCTCAGGGAAGGTTGTCACTGGGTGTAACAACCGCCCAGCACAAGAGCTAGCTCTTCGGCCGCCATTCACAGGCTTCCTCTGCGTCCCAGGAGCTGCTCGTGTGAGTCCCATTGTAGAAGAGGTGCCAAGTCCAAGGTGAGAGGAACTGGACAGCCTGACACACTAAGGGGCAGCCCGAGGGCAGAAGCAAATTCCTCCGTCACTTCTGCAGTACTAAGCATCAGCCCGCAGCCCTCTGACCCCAGGACCTGGGCAATGACCATAACAGAGACAGGGACGCCCGACAGGCCCAGAGGCCTGAGGGACTGACCAGCAGCAGAATAACAGCCAACCCACAGAGATGTCTGGAATCCATGACTAGGAGAGACATTTATCTGGCAAAAAGCTTGCCAGACGTGATGGAGGGTCTCGGGGTATTACCGTGGCTTATCGGCATGGGTCACTGTAACCACGAGAGTCCTCACAAAGACAGGAGGATAGAATCAGAGAGCAGCTAGAAGACACTCTCCTGCTGACCCTGAAGACTGAGGCAGAGGCTACAAGCCAAAGGATGTGGGCAGTGTCTAGAAACTGGAAAAGACAAAGAAACATACTATTTATTTTTATATATATATATATATATATATATATATATTTTTTTTTTTTACCAAGAACATGTCTTTGTACATTGTATACATAGCGATCACATTCATCATGGTTATTTTGTACCTGTACATGATGTATCTTGTTTCCCCCCTTCCCCATCTCTCCCTTCCGCTCCCCCACCTTTCCCTGTTTGCAGCAGGTTCCTCAAGCCTCCACAAGGAAGGCAGCTCTGCCGACATGTTGACTGTCCCACTTCTGACTTCTAACACTGTAAGGTGGAGAATTTGTATTGTTTGAAGCCACTAAGTGTGCAGAGATTTGTTACAGCGTGGAGAGAAAACTCATAAAGAGCAGCTCTGCAGACACAGGATCAAACTGCGGCACCACACGTGCGCTCTCCGTGGGGTCTGGGCCACCAGAGAGTCTGAGGCTCTGGGGCCACGCTTGAGCCACACTCTGCTCTTCTGGGCCGCCTAATCCACTGGTTTCATGGCACCCACCAGCGGCTGGCAGCAGCAGGAGCTCTGCTTCTGTACCCTGCGCAGGGCCAGAGGCACAGTACTTTCTGGAAAAGGGAGGAGAGAAACTGGCAGAGAAGAGGGGTGTAACCTGGAGCTGCTCAGAGCCTCCCAGGCAGGCTTGTGCTCATCTGCAGGAAGCCTGCCGGGAAGGGATGACTGTCGCAAGATGAGCCTGCCCTGAGCTGAGAGGCAGGGCGCACACTGCTCCCTCAAGACGAACCCACCTGCTAGCGTCCTCCTGTACCCCTCCTCCAGCCCTCTCTTTCAAGCTGCTTCTGCTGCCTAAATGTTGACACTTTTTGGTAGGCTTTTGAAATTGCTCTGTAATTATTTTCAAAAGGCACCTTTGGAAATTGGGCCTTTGATGTCCAGGAACACTATGCAGGTACTTTTTATATTCTGTAACCCACGGGCATTGTTATCTTCCTGACATCCCAGAAGCTGGGCGAAAGCAGAGAGCTGCTCAGGTTTGCCTCGGGTCCTTCACAGCGCCCAGGCTCCGACACCTGTGCGGATGAGCTAATGACGGGGGGATGAAGGAATGAATGCACATGTGATAAATGAAGGGACGGATTAGAAAATAAAAAGTGCGCTCTGGTCTTTTCCGTAGCTCAAATGATCTTGGAGCAGGAGCGTTCCGTGGTCTGCATTTTCCGAGGTATCCTGGGTGGATTAGTATTCACAGGTGTCATCCAAAACGTTTTTAAAAGGGAGCGGAAGGGGCGACTCCTGTGGCCAGAATGATAATGATGTTGAACAAAGTTAAACAGATTTCTTTCAGGTAGGACTTCTAGGAGCCTTTAATATGCCAATATACTTTAGAACTTCCCCGTAAGAGCACAGACTCTGCGCTTGTCTCTGCTGCAAACACCTTGGGGCCGGTGTTTCAGGGCCAGCGGTCTGTGGAGCAGTCTGGGGTCCCATCTGTTCCTGGGGTGCTTGCTGCGGGGAGGAGGAATGAGACCACAGACATCAGTGGGTCCTGCTGGCTGAGTGCAGCCGTCTGTTCAGCCCCCGCCGGTCTGCGGATCTGGGGAGACGGCTCTGACCTTGTCCTGCGATGGGTGTTGTCCTTGATGTCTAGCTAGAGGAGGCTGGTGTTGTTGGTGCTATTGTTGCTGCCATCCACACTTATCTGCCTTTATTCAGGACAAGCAAGAGGATTGAGCCGGTTTTTATTTTTGCTCTCTTTTGCATCCACTGGGTCTTGGCCATGACCATCTTCCTTCTCCAGAAAGTGCTTGCTGAGGGTTAATCCATAAAGTCGCTTGAAAACAAAGCCATTATTCCCTTCTTAAAGGTTAATGTGTTTTTTCCAGGAGTGTGTGAGTGGAAATTTCAAGTATTCCACATTCTTCATTGAGCTGGGCGCAGTCCTGAGCGCCTTTGGAAAAATGAGCCCTTGGAAGCAAGTCTGGGAGTTCCTGCAGGAGAAGCAGGGTGTCTGGGCCTCGGCAGGGGCTTGCAGGCAGGTCTCAGGGAGCTGGGGCCCTCCCCTGCCGCTCCCCCCTTGCCATCTACTCGGTGATCTCTGCAGCTGGCCTTCCCCACTTGTCCAGCTTGCATGTCCATGTGTGCTCAGCTTGAGGCGGAGAAGAAGGGCTGAGTCTGATTTCAGATGCGACCTCAGATCGCGTCCGCGCGGGTCCCATGAGTCTTGGATAAAGGGTGGCAGTGTGTAGACCACCACAGCTCTGCCAGCCGCTCTCCCATTCAGAGGAGGACTGAGGCAGGCCAACACGCCAAAGTGGCATTACTTCAGGCCTGGGCACTGCACATGCCAGTGCCTGTTCCCTTACCTATCAAATACCCACAACCCAGCGCTACGAGATGTCGCTAGGTCTCTTCCACCCCCACAGAGGATTTCTGATTGTTTTAGGTAAGGGGTTAGCAAATGATAACCTCGTGGCCACATCCAGCCTGCATCTACTTTTGTAAATAAAGTTTTATTGGCACACCGCTGTGCTCGCTCATTTATATATCATCTTTGACTGCTTTTGTTCTGCAGTGACCGAGTTGAGCGACTGCGACAGAGACCTGGCCCACAAAGCCAAGAATCTTTATTACGTGGTGCTTTGCAGAACAAGTCTACCAATTCCTGTTTGAGACGACTGTTGTGTAACATTTGCATAGCTCACGTGAGTCCTCAGTGAACAGCAGGGATAATGACTATCATCACAGCTTTATTATTTATTATTGCTGTGTTATGATTATTACTCCAGAAGATCTCTATTCACTAAGCAGCTAGCCACTAAGCGGCTTTGTGTCCCAGCACATGCGAGCTCTGGGTCTAGGGCTGAGAGCAAGATGAAGTCCTTTCCTCTCTCTGCTGGCCAAGAGGGTGCTTTCTTCTGCAAACAACTGGAGCATCGCTGTGGGCGTTGACTGATGTGGATGGGGGTTGGGGCTGTGGATTCTGTACCCACTAAGGTGTAAATGGGATCACTGGCTCGGGGCACGTGGAACAGCCAAGTGCCCGGTGGAGAGAAGGGGATCAGGGACAGCTTGTCCAGGCGGCCAGTGGCCTGGAGCAGTTCAGCCAGAGTCCGCCTGGAGGAAGTAGACTTTGCACACTGCCGTGGACACTCAGAGAAGGACAGGAGGGCTGTCATCTCTGCAGCCAGAGGGCATGCCCAAGAGAGACTGGGGCTGGAGGCTGTGGCTCTCTGTCCTACCTCATCTATGGGACCCACTGCTCATCGGCCTTCTATATTAACAGATGGTACCTGGACATGTGATTACCCAGAATGAAGACGTCGCTTCCCAATTTCCCTTACAGTGAGATATGGTCATGTATAGATTTTGACCCATGTGTTGGGACTGGAAGCAGTGTGAGTCATTTCCAAATGGTGCTCTCAAAGGGACAGGACAAACCCACTCGTTGCCCTTTCATTTCCTCCCACTTGCTAGGATGCAGATGTAATGGTAGGGGTGGGAACGGTAATTTTGTATCTTGAACTGGAAGCTGTGAGTGTGGGATACAGAGAAATGAGGTAGAAGGGACCTGCGTCTCTAGTGACTGTGGAGCTGCCCTGCCAGCTCTGGCCTGTGACTTGGGAGCTTTATGGGACAAAGAAATAGATTTCTGCATTGCTTAAGTCACTATTGTCTTGGATCTCTGCTGTAGCAGCCAAACCTGTAATACAAGACACCTGCAAGGCATCCACACAAACGTACATCCTAAAGAAAAACAGTAGGGTTCCTACGCAAATGAAGCTCCTCTGCAGGTTCCTCACCTTGGAATTCCCGGTCCCTGGTGCATGCAACAGCTCTGCTGTCTCTGCCCAGCATGCAGACAGCCTCCGCAGCCTGACCAGGAGCCTTCTCCATCACACCATCCGCCAGCTCCCTCACCACTGCTGGGATGCAGGAAGGACTGAAGGGGAAGGCGGGGTGTTCAGTCAGTGGGGCCAATAGAGATTCCTAGTCCTCAGCAGCCTCCTGACCTTCACCTGGGCCTCCTCCACCTCCCCGCAAAGAGAGGCCGCCTGGGAAGAGTCCGAGTCAGCTGTGCACAGGACCCCTGGGAACAAAGGACTGTAAGAGATTACAGATGGGCCTACCACGATGTCAGCATAATAATTCACCGCGGCTCATCTGGCCTCCACCAGGCTGCGGGCGGGGCTGCTTTCTCAATGATCTCAGCCCTCCCTGGGTATCCCAGCTCCATTCCCATAAAATCACAGGAGCGCTGCCAATTAGAGGCCTGCCAGCCGAGGCCCCTTGAAGGTGATCAGCCATAATAACTTAATAGCCTTAAGTTTGGGAGGCTGCTTCTGAAGCCCAGTGTCTTCTCCCCCAGCAGCCCAGCTAATCTGAGAAGCCTCAGTCTTGCCCTCTCCACACCAGTTATCTCCTGCTCCCACTCCGGGGGACCCATCTCTGCAGCCTGCCTCACTGCTTAACTGACAGGCCCAGGGCATGCCTCAGGCTCCCCGACCTTCATTCCAGCCAGCATCCCAGCACAGACTCCTGAGTGCAAACAGAGCGCAAGATACAAAAGACTTGGCTTCGACCACACATGGCCACACACACCCCGGGCAATCAGAGAAGGTGCCCACTGGGTGCCAGAGATCATCGAGAATGAGGAGACCCACAATGAGGGAGAAAATGTCCTACGCAATACCTCATGTTGGATTAAGCATACCATGCTGCTGAAAACCCAGGCTGGAGCTAGAAAACAAATGTTCAGATGTCTTCATGGGTGACCTCCAAGTTTCCACCAGCCCCTAATCCCTCTGTCATAATTCACGATTGTTGGCTTGGAGGTGATGGCAGGCCACAGGAATTCAGTGATCTCTCCCCGCTCTCCAAGGCAGCGAGGTTCCCCCAGGAGCCAGCACACTGACACGATTCCACGGTGGCCGGAAGCCCATGTTTCCATGCAGCTGGGCAGTAAAGCACCTCTGAGCTCATTTTGCTGGGAGCTTGATGCGTGCAGGCAGGGTGGGAGGGTCTGTCCCGGGGCAGGAGGATGAAAGCCACTGCTTCAGAGAGAGCTTACTCATGGGGGGACGGGGACAGGGCTCTGTGAAACGATTTGGGCAGGGTGAGCCTTTGGCAGTGGACCATCCATCCTTCTTTGGATCCACCACTCTTCTCTCCATTCTTTCATTCTTCATTTATTCAGCTCTCTCAGCCGTGCTACCATCTTTATTGATTACATATAAGCATCTAAAACACACCATATCCTACATGAAATTCTTTCCCAGGGTGACTGGCCATGTCTAAAGTGGCCCCCAGCCATCAGCAGGCCCACTGTGTGCAGGCCAATCCCCATGAGTGTGGATGGACCCATTGACTAAACCCACAGGAGGCCACTTCTGAGATTAATCTTCTGAAAAACTGACTTGTCTTTTGCTCTTTTTCTGGCTGTTTCCACACGCTCGCCCTGATGAAGCTGGAGGAGACCGTGTGGCAGGGAGCTGTCTGGCCAACAGCCGCTGAAATCCTGAGGGGTAATATCTCTTTCCTCTCTCTCCCCCTACTAAAATGTAACAACAGAAATATATTCTCTCACAGAGAAAAAGAAGCCAGAAATTTGAAATCGAGGTTTTTACTAGCTGCCTCCTTCTGACAGTTCTGGGGACCACAGACATTTCCTGGCCTGTTCCAGCTTCTGGTGGCTCCAGGTGTTCCCCGGCTTGTGGCTCCACCTTCACAGGGCTTCCTCCTCTGTGTCTCTTCCTTTCAGGCATCTTTTAACTAGATTTGTCACAAGGGTGAGGGCACCCTGGGTAACCCAGGATAATCTCAACTCTAGATCTTTAGTTATATCTGCAAAGATCTTTCTTCCAAATACATTCATAGCCACAGGTTTCCGGGGACCTGTCCTTTGGGGTGTGCTGGGCAGCCCACTGTGTCTTGTTCTCTAGCACTCGGCTCAGTAGTTCAGAGCTCACATCAGAATCCCCTGCAGCACTCCAGGAGGACCCCACACGCAAAGCCCCTGACCAAGCAGGTCTAAGGTGAGGCCTGAGACACCGCACCGGCAGGTGTCCTGGTGGCGCCGCAGGGAGCCCACTCCGAGTACTCCCATTTCAGGAAACTTCTTCTTCCAGTCAACAGCTGGCAGTGGCTGAGTGGTGACGAAGGGTTCACTTTCCTTTCAAAAAGTTTTAGGCCTCCAGCATCTCCCAGGTGCTGCTGGTTCTTCTTTGCTGAGGAGAAAAAATTATCTCCTTCCCCAATACTTCCCCGCAGAGTTTGGTGCCTTGTGTCCTCGGGAGGGGGTGCCTGCACTTCAACAGCTGTCTTGAGGAGGTGGGGTGGGAGGCAAGTGGGACTCACCCAGAGAGGGGGACAGCTGAGTCCTCCTCCTGCGTCCCCTCAAGTCACACCTCTGAGATGACACCCGACAGTGGTTAGCTTCTAAGGACTGGTCCAAGAGTCACAATCAAAATTTCTGTTTTCTGGGGCACGTGTTCCACAGAGAAAAGACACACTGGGAGAGAACACCTTGAAAATGTCACCATTATGATGGATTGTTGAACAGAGAAGTAGGAACAACTCCAGGCGCATCCAGCTATTTGATCTTTGACAAAGGGGCCAAAAACACGCTGGAGGAAAGACAGCCTCTTTCATACACGATGCTCAGAAAATTGGATATGCATATGCAGCAGACTGAATCTAGACCCATATATCTCACCATATACTAAACTAAAATCAAAATAGACCAAGAGTCTAAGTGTTAGAACAGAAACAATCTGCTGGAAGATAAAATAGGCCTATGTCTTGAAGACATAGGTGTAGGCAAAGACTTTCCGAACAGAACTCCAATGGCACAAGAAATAGCACCAAGAATCAACAAATGAGATCATAGCTAATTAAAAAGCTTCTGCATAGCAAAAGAAACAACTAACCAAGTGAAGGGACAACCTACAGAATGGGGAAAAAATTTGCCAACTATTCCCCAAACAGAGGACTAACATTTAGAATATATAAAGAACTCAAAAATACTAGACATCCCCACAAAAATGAAAGACCCAATAAAAAAAATGGGCAACTGAAATGAATAGACACTTCTCAGAAGAAGTACAAATGACCAGTAAATACATAAAAGAATGTTCAACACTGCTGATCATTAAAGAAATGCAAATTAAAACAGCGCTGAGAGTCCATCTCACTCCAGAAAGAATGATTATCATCAAGAAATCAACCAATAACAAACCCTGGTGGGGATATGGAGGAAAAAGTAACCTTTCTGCATTGTTGGTGGGAAAATAAACTAGTACAACCACTATGGAACTCTGTATGGGGTTTCCTAAAAAAAAAAGTCTACAAATGGAAATTCCATAGAACCTAGCTATTCTTCTTCTAGGTATCTTCCTGAAAGAGTTAAAAACATCATATTACAGGGATAAAAGCGTACCCATGTTTATAGCAGCACAACTCACAATGGCTAAATCTTGAAAACAGCCTATATGCCCATCCACAGATGAATGGATAAAGAAAATGTGGTATTTATACACAATGAAGCACTACTCTGCCATAAAGAAAGATAAACTTGAGGCTCTCATAGGTAAATGGATGCAACTTGAAACCATAATATTGTGAATAAGTCAGGCACACAAGATATTGCATGGTCTCTCTTATATGAGAAACTAAAAAAAAAGTATAAATAAAGAGCAAAATAGAAGATAGATAACTAGAAAGGAGGAAGATCTTTTTCAAATGGATAGGAGAACTGGAGATGAGGGAACAGGAGGGAAGAGAGGGAAACAGGATGAAAAAAAAAAGAATCAAAGGGGAAAAAATGATGAAAATAGAGCTTTTGCAAGTGGGAAGGGGACCAAGAGTTGGAAGGAGCAGGGAGGAAGGGGAGGGAGAGGGGACGAAAATCCCCCAAAAGTCGGGGGATATCTTCTGTTATTTCTTTCTCAGTGAGTTTGTTATTGGTATATAGGAATGCTATTGACTTTTGGTAAAAATAAAAATTCAAAAAAAAAAAATGGGGCACAACAAAAAAAGTGGAGGGAGGGGGGAAAATAATTAAGATATATTATGTACATGTACCATCTCCTCAAGGTAACCATGATCATTATGTACTACAAACATGCAGTAATAAAAATAAAAGATGGATTGTTGGCCAAGAGGTCACGTGGTTCGTAGGGATCTCCCCCGAGCCCAAAATTTAACCCACAGCATCTACTCATGGAGTCCCTCCCCAGCCCAACAGGACCAGACTTCCTCCCTCCCTTCCTCTTTCTTTCCTTCCTTCCTTCCTTCCTTCCTTCCTTCCCTCCTTCTCTCCTTCTTTCTTTCTTTCTTTCTTTCTTTCTTTCTTTCTTTCTTTCTTTCTTTCTTTCTTTCTTTCTTTCTTTTTCTTTCACTCTCTCTTTCTTTGTTTCTCTCTTCCTTTTTCTTTCTTTCATTCTTTTTTTTTTAAAGAGCTTCACTGAAATGTAATTTACATACTGTATGCTTCACCCACTTTAAATTGTACAATTTAAGAGTTTTTAATGTAGTAACAGATAGGTTCAACCACCATCATAGTCAATTTTGAAACATTTTCACACTCCAGAAAGAAGCTGTGTGACATTTAGCTATCACATCTTTAGCCCCATCACCCAGCCCCATCGCCAGCCCTAAACAACAAGTCAACCTTTTTTCTCTATAACTTTCCTTGTTCTGGACTTTGCTTTTCATTACACATTACATGGTCTTTTGTGCCTGACTCCTTTCACTTACATAGCAGTTTTGAGGTTCATCCATGTTGTTGCAGGTATTAATATTTATTCCTTTTTTTGACGAATAATAAATATTCCATTGTTTGGATAGATGCATTTTATTTTTCAACTGATAGAGATTCAGAGTGTTTTCAGCTATTGTGAATACTGTTGCTATAACTCGTGTAAAAGTTTCTGTTTGGACGTATGTTTTCATTTCTCTCGAGTATACCTAAGCCTGGAATTGCTGGGTTATGTGTAACTCTAGGTTTAATCATCCGAAGACCTGCTAGACTGTCTTCCAAGAGAGTAGCACCATTTTAAACTCCCAGGAGCAGTGCGTGAGGGTTCCAACTTGTCCCCATCCCCTGAGAGGCGGCACTTGTAATTGGAGGACATACTGATTCCGGCACAGCAGTGGGTCTCCCCCTGGGTTCACTACAGTAGCTCATTGTAGTGTTCATCCACATTTCCCTGAACAGTGGGAAGCATCTCTTCATGTGCTTATTGGCCCTTTGTGTCTTTTCCATAGAGAAATGTCCATTCAGATCCTTTGCCGTTTTTGAATTGGGTTGTCTTTTTCTCTTGAGTAGTACAAGTCCTTCGTATATTCTAGACACAAGTCTTTTATCAGATAAATGGTTTGCAAATCTATTCTCCCATTCTATGTGTTGTGCTTTCAATTTCTTGATGGTATTTTTTGAAGCACAATTTTTAATTTTGAAGACACCCGGTTTATCTATTTCTCTTTTGTTGTTCATGCTTTTGGCATTGTATCTAAGACTCCATTGCAAACCAAGGTTACGCAGATTTGTTCCTGTCTTTTATTTTAAGAGTTTTGTAGCTGTAGCTCTTACACTTAGCTCCGTATTTGTTTTGAATTGATTTTGTGCATGCCGTGGGGTAGGGGTCCCTCTTCATCCTTTGGCATCTGGCTGTCATGTTGTCTCAGCACCATTTGTCAAAAAGTCTAACCTTTCCTCATTGAATGGTCTTGGCGTTCTTGTGAAATGGGACATCGTTTTTAAGGTCAAGTTTATTGAGGGTAATTTATCTTGGGTAAAGTTCAGGAAATAGTGGCAGGGAAATGGTTCCGTGAATTTTGACTAGCGCACTGCCTTGTGACTCCTGCTACAACCAAGGTATAGAACAGTGTCACAGTTCCAGAAATTTCGCTCCTGCCCATTTGTACTCAAGTTATTGCTGACCCCAAGGACCCCAGGAACTACTAACCTGTCATGCGTCCTTATAATTTTGCCTTTCCCAGCATGGCACACACGTGGAACCATTCTGCATGAGACCTTTCAAGTCTGGCTGCTTCGGCTTAGCTGAATGCATTGGAAGTCCATCCACACTGTGGATTCGTAGTTTTTAAGAATGTGTGGTACCGACTGTCAGGATGTACCACAGACTGTTGAGTAACATTTGGGTTGTTTCTAAACTGGACAGTTACACACACACACAAGTATCACGTGTGAACATGGATTTTCATTTCTCTTGGGTGAGGACCTATAAGTGGGATTGCTGGGTTGTAGGGTAAGGCAGTCTATAAGACTGTTTTTCCAAAGAGTTACACGATTTTGCCTTCCTACTTGCAATAAATGAGAGTCCTGGTCGCTCTACATCTTTGTTGGCAGTCTGCATCATCAGATTTAAATTATTTTTTCTATTCTAATAGGCACGTAGATACATCTTAATATGGTTTTAATTTGGATTTCTCAAATGACTAATGATGCTAAGCATGTGTTTATTGTCTATCCATATATCTTTTGTGAAGTGCTGGTTCAAATCTTCTGCTCATTTTCTTGAACTCTTTGTTTTTTGATTACTGTGTTGTGAGGTTCCTCATCTATTCTGGACGTTCATGCTATGAGGTATGTGTCTGGCAATCCTTTCCTCCCAATTGTAGATTGTAGTATTAATTATCTGTTGTTACATAACGCATTGCTCTCAAAGTTAGCAATTAAAGGATACACATGTATCTCCACAGTTTCTGGACCCTGCATTCAGAAGCAGCTGAGCTGAGCTGTCCTGGTGTGGGATCTCTCAAGAGGTTACAAGTAGGGCTGCTTCTGCCACCTGAGACTCTGTCTCCAAGATGCCTTGTTCCTGTGGGGCTGGCTAGTGGCAGGAGGCTTCAGTTCCTCCCACAGGGTCCCCTCTTGAGTGTCACCTGCATGGCCTTACAATTGGCTGCCACCTCCCCTGAGAGAGTGATCTGAGAGAAAACCAGGAGGAAGCTGGAATCTCTCTTACCACCTACCTGGGCAGTGCCACATGATCGTTTCTGCACAAACCTCCTTAAGGTTAGCCCTGCACGATTTAGGGGGCCATGAAGGAACAAGAAAAGACAGAAATCTTTGGGAACCATCTTGATAGCTGGCAACTGAGTTTGAGTTTGCAGTTTCGTTTTTCTCAATGTCTTTTGAAAAGCAGCCGCCTGGGGTCTTTGATTCTTCTTCTGAGCTTCAGTTTCCTTATCTAAAAAAGGGAGTGATAACCTCATAGTGGAGAAGGTGGCCTCTTTGAAAGCACTCTGTAGACATGCATTTCCTCATCTCTCTATGCCCACTACCGCCCCTGCCATTTAGCTCTGTGACACCCACTGAAGCTCCTCCATCTTCATCCCTGCTTTCATGTTTGGCACACAGCTTCCTCCAGCCCCAGATGCTCCAGATGCTAAAGGCTCCTGATTTAGCCTCAGAGAGACAGAATTCCTGCCTTTCTGGGGCTTCCTGGGGAGGAAGTAGACCCAGAGCCACAGGAGAAGGGCAGGGAGCCATCTGCATAGCTCTGAGACTCAGCAGGCACCCAAGATGCTGGGCATTGGGCTCACAGAATCACACAGTGACTCTGTAAGGAAACAATGACCCCAACTTGCCAAGGCCTTGCAGTGGGCCAAGGGGAGCCAAGATCAGCACAGATCTGCCCTCGGCCCCTGAGAGGTAAATCCCGACCCCCTTGGCCCAAGGAGGTGTCTGGATGAGTTGAGGAGCAGCAGAAGGAGCCTGTATCACACTCTCCAGTGCCGCTAAGGGAGCCTCTCGGTACACCTCCCCCGGGTCCTGGTGGAGTCACTGACCCTCAGCGCCTGGTCAAGGCTGAGCTGACCTTCACAAGCAATTATGTTTCATGCAAGATATGTCTGCAAAGAAGATGCTTAATTAGATTCCATCCCAACCTGAGGTTTCTTTGAAATGAAACAGCCAGAGGGCTGCGGAAAGTCAGAGAGAGAGACAGAGAGAGAGAGAGACAGAGAGAAAGTGTGTGTGTGTGTGTGTGTGTGTGTGTGTGTGTGTGTGTGTTCCTCTTCCCAGAAACAGAGTGGGCTTCAGGCTGGAGAGACAACAGCCCACTGCAGCTCGCTGCCCTGAGAAGGTGTCTGCCCTCGGCCCCTGCTCCCTGGCTCAGCTTGGCCATCTGGCTACTAGGACGGGAAGCGGCCCCAGTAGGGCAGGGCATGCCAGTTCTCGCTTGCTTGGGAGATGCTGGGCATTTGCATCTGCTTGCGGACAGCCTCACCCTACCAGGAAGGCAGGCCAGGGTTTCAGCTGGCCCCTGGCCTCCTCCACAAGCACACCCCTTCTGAGCCTAGGTCTCCCCACCTGTGCAAGCTGCCATTCAGTCTCCCAGGGGGTGGAGCTTCACCTGTGACCTCATTAGTACCAAATGGCACACAGTTGGGGCTCCTTCAGGATCTGCCTGATGTGGCTACTAAAGGGGAGGCAGAGGGACAGCCAGGATAAATGCAGAGCACCCAGTTATGTCCAGACTTCAGATAAACAACGAATCATCTCTTGGTGTAGGTATGCCCTGTGAAATATTTGGGATATTCTTTTAAATTATTTGTTATTCATCTAGAAATTCAAATTTAACTGAGTAGAGCCTCACGAAGTTGTCCGGACTGGCAACGAACTTGCAATCCTCCTGCCTCAGCCCCTGAGCCGCTGGGATCACAGGGCGTACACCACCACACCCAGCTGTGTACTGCATTTTCGTTTGCTAAATGTCTGCCAGGGAAGGCACCAGCCACTCGGAGATTCAAAGTCAGCGAGGATGAGGTCAGGTTCAGGAGTCTAGACTTTAATCTCATTCCCTGTACAGCTCAAAGCATGAGAAACACTGCCTCTCGTTGGGGCAGAGGTTGGGACCTGGGAAGGAGGGCAGGAGTGGGTCTCCCCTCAGCTCCGCATGCCCAGGCTGGGGTGGGACCCTCACTCGGGGCCCTTCCCACTCCACTGCACGTTTGGTCCAAACAAGGGCTCCCGATGTTAAAGGACAAAACGAAGGACAATCCGTAGGTAGATGGCCATGGTTTGGTGGCCAGGAAATCAGTGTGTGTGAGAGCAGACAGGGTGGCGGGAGGGGGCGCATGGTGGATATAAGCCCGAGTTCCTGGCCAGGCCCTGGCCTTTGCTCTGCTTCCTCACTCTGGACCCCGTAAGGTCCGGAGCTTCCAAATAAGCCTGTTGGCCACAGCTCCAGTTGTCTCTCCTGCCGTGAGCTGCGGGAGGACATGGAGAGTGTGCATGGGGGGCCCTAGGCAAAAAGGAGGAGGAGGAGGTCAGAGGCTTTTTGGCAAATCTTTTTGGCAATGTTCAGCCAACATCATCCAAGAGAGCTGCTAGGTCTCAGGCTGTCATTTCCAGTGGGTTTTGTTGTGAACCAAATTATTCATTAGACCCCTCTGGGGCCCGATGGATTCACTTAGCGTCTCCATCTCCTGGGTAGTATTTCTGTGATTCCCACTCCCCTGTCAGCCTTTTGAAGGCCAGCTACTCTCCTCAGAATCCTTCATGACTACAAGTAAAAGGCATGAGGAAAGACCCGAGGATTCCAGTCTGTCCAGCCTGGAGTCCCTACCTGGTATGTGGGCGCCAGGTCTGTGTATCAGTCTCTGTGGATTTGTTTAAAATGAGACCATCCCAAGAGATTAATAAAATCTGCGTGGCTGTAAGAGCTCGATCTCTGTACTTGAAAGGTATTATCCTCTTTGGGGGCTCTGTTTGGATAGCCAAACCCTCATCTCTCATAACTTCAAGGACTAAGGTCTGAGCTTCCTTTCAAGGAGAATTCCCTATGTAGTCTTTTTTTTTTTTAATTTTTTTTATTATTTTTTACCAAGAACATGTATTGGTACATTGTATACATAATGATCATAATCAACATGGTTATTTTGTACCTGTACATGATACATCTTGGTTTTCCCCCCTCTTCCCCCCTTCCCCTCCCCTCCCTTCCATTCACCCACCCCTCCCTATTTGCAACAAGTGTAACTACACTTTACCAT